>CM060243.1:30659291-30837427 GCA_030555515.1 Acutogordius australiensis
TCAGCCCATTTTTGCTGGTTATCTTAAGTACAATCATTTTTTTCTCTAAAAAATCACGTTCGTATTATTATCTAGATAATTTTTTCTAATTAAATAATCACCAATTCTATTTGCAACTAGAAAAAAATCTAATTAATATGTATCCATATTCAACTTATTAACATATTTTTTAGTGATTTTAAGGAAATTGCGCACTTGTTTCAATTTTTGTTAATTTGAAAATTGTTTAGTTATTTTTACTGTACCTACATAATTCCAGAAAACAAAACTGAAATTTTAATCAACCTGAATTTTTAACCAAAATTAAATAAAATGACTGACCGTTATATGAAAAAGAAACTTTATGACAACCTACGAAAAATTAGAAATAATAATTGCCTCAGTATTTTATGAACCTTTCGCTAATCCATTTTAATTTAGTTTCGATATAGTTTCAATATTTATATGAACCTCAAAATATGGGAAAAATACTCATCGATTTGAAATTCATTGTGATCGTTTTCGAATTCAGCAATAGAAATTTGGCAAATAATGATTAAATAATTTACAAAGTGCCACAAATTTTATTGCTGATTTAGATTTAAACCAAGCTAACCCATCTACCTAAATTCCTCAAGTTCTACGAGGCTGTTTGAGACTTCAAAACAATCTAACTACAAATTTTTTAAATATAAAGCACTTTTGAAAAAAAAATGACATATATGCTAATATACGTTTTGTACTAGTCCCACAATTTATGTAAACGTCTTAATTTGAGCAGGTGTTTATCTAACCAAATAAAGAAAGGAAAAGTATTTGTTTTTAGCTAGTTTAATTTAGGATATGGCATATAAACGAACTTACGCAAGGCCAAAGCCATTTCCATACATTCAACTGATTTAATGCGTGCGCAAACCTAATTCTGAAAATATTAATAAAATAATCAACTTTGCAGGTACAATAAAAGTTCATATATTGTCAAATATGCCTGCACTTACTACTATTAAGTGGATTATGGTCACTATTTGCCACTCAACCTATTTTCCCGATAAACATTGTTTAAAAAAGTTGCCGTTTTTTTGCTTTACCCAAGTATTAATATTGATTTTAATTTTTGACATTGAAGCCTTTTTTTGTTTATTGTTCATGATACAACTTTGTGCAATCTATTAGCTTACCTTTCAAATAGTTAATAATCATTAAGCAACACTTGAATCACCTTACCCTGGCCGTTACATATAAAAAGCTACAAAAATATTTAAAATAAATCTTTAAAAATCGACTTTCTTAATAATGCAATAAATTTTAAATGGTTATACCTAATGAATAATGTAAAATGGAAAAGAATTATTGTAAAAAAATCCTTTTTCAAAATTAAAATGAACAGTATAGACTTATTTGTGTTTCAAGTGAAATTTTTTTTTTGGGTGAGAGCATTGAAATTGCTATGCGGCGACGTTCATAACCCCTAGGGTCAATAGGATTAGCGCGTCTCTCACTTTAGCTACAATATCGAGCGAAATGACGCCGCACTCTCCCGGAATATTATAGCATGCAGGCTTTACAACTCTGGCAAAAGTCGAAGGCCAGAATCATTCACATTATGAAACAAATGCCCCCCTTGCCCTACATCTCTTTGAAAGAGACAGCATACCCGTCAGGGCATAGCGCCACAGCCCTGTCGGGTACTAGGCAATCAAGTAACCTAGACCAAGAGCTAAAGAATCTTCGGCCAGCATAATAAATATTTAATTATATTTAAAAAATTTGAGACTGATCAGAAGAAAGCCTAAAATATCAATTAACAACATATTATCACATTTATTTGAAGATATTAATTCATGCAAGTATAAGCGTTTAAATTCGTAAAGCAGAGCAGTGTAGAAAGAAATGAGCAAGTGGGTCTCAACTACTGATTTACAACACGGACAGTCGAAGTCACTTGTAACCAATCTTAATAGTCTTGCTTTTTTGAGGCCACCAATTACCTGTCCTCATATGAAGCAGAAGTTTGCAGCCGAAAAGAAAACTCAATGCAATCAATACCTTTTAATTTTTTAAAAAGAAAGATAAAAGGGTTACTGAACGATTTAAACAATGTGTCATTTTTATACTAACTTTCGCTAAGACTAGCTTTGTCAAGGTTTAGGCCAAATGATTTTGAAATTTTTTGGGTCTCCATTAAATGATATTTTGTTTTTATTAAAATACCTAGAGCAACACCGAAACCCACGTCCATTGCGAGACTTAGGTTTTTTGATAGGACTAGATCTTTTATAAATGTTTTACTATATTGAGATTTTAAAAAAGAAACGCACGGATTTTTTATAAACGTCAAAGTACTAATTTAATATCTAATTGAGCTGCAATTTACCCATATTTTTTGATTATCAAACAGCTACCTAACTAAGGAAGTCCATGTGGCAGGATCGGAAAAGCAATTTCAGTTAGCACAATACTTGCAAGACGAATGGCGCAAACATAATTTGGATGACGTGAAACTTGATCAATATACCACTTGCTCCTAGAAAGCTATCCCGGCCAAAGGTACCTATTTTAAAATGTGTATATATTTACGTATTGCTATATGGCGATTTTAATACTATAGGCTATTGTCTTTAACACTTTCAAAACGGTGAACTGATATTTTTTAAATTTTAACGGCCATTAAAAATAAAATATTAACGTGATTATTTTAGATGTGCCAAAATTTAAAAAATAGTTACATGTTAATCAATTGTGTTTAATTCCAGTTTTTCATTCTCTAGCCATAGCCAATAAAAAAACTGAAAATTTGTTTTAAATATTAATTCTATCTTTTTTCTAATCATATATTTTTTAACGATTTATATTTTTATTATTCAGTTTACAACGTGTTATTTTAAAAATATACATTGTTGTTAGCTTGGATGATTTTTTTTATTCGTCTTAAAGTTGACAATTTTTTTGTCTTTACAGTAAACCCAATAAGGTTAGTATAATTGACTTTTACCTCTGGCAACGTGCTATAAGGAATCGGCCCCTTTTTGAGAAGCCTCTCCGGTATGACGAGAATGATCCCAACACACTGCCACCTTTTCATTGCCCTATTCGGCCTCAGGGACCGTCTTAGTAATGCATCATTATAATGATTAATATTCAATAAAATGGTTTTTTTTATATCAAATACACAATTTACAATTTTTCCATAATATTAACAGCTGTTATGGGTTACCCATCCTAATTTTACCATTATTTTGGGGCATTATGCATTAAAAATTAAATATTTTAGCATTTATTTTATTTAAAAACGATTTTATATTCTTTTGAAATGTATAAGTTGCCGAATATTTTGAATTTCTGTGATTTGCTTTATATTTTAGGGTGATTTAGTTTACGTGAATTTTGCAACGTTCGAGGATTTCATTTACATACAAACCGTCCTAAACGTTTCTGTTATCGGGAAAATTGGTATCGCGCGTTATGGCAAGAATTTTAGGGGCGATAAAGTTCTTTATAATAAATTTTTGTTGATTTGAAATATATTTTAGTGTTACTCAAATTCGCTATATGGAGCTACATTTTTTTTAAATTTATTATCTTTTCATTAAAACCCAATTTCAAATTTGAATACCCCTTTATTTTTTGTTTATAAGTCACTAATATTCTTGTTTATCTTCCTTTGCAGATTGAATACGCTCAGAAATTTAACATGGCAGGCCTGATCCTATATTCCGACCCCAGCGAGGTAGCGCCTTTCGGATATGAAGATAACGAAACCTACCCTAACAGCTGGTACATGCCCGACTCAGGGGTTCAAAGAGGCACGGGGAGTGAAATCAACGGGGATATCCTTACCATTGGATATCCAGCTAATCGTATATATATATACCCATATTTTATTTTCAATTAAGTCATTTTTCTTTCCACTTTAATCTATATTTTTTGCCTGAAAATTATGAATTTTTTATTTTAAATTAAATTACAACCTCAACGTATTAACAAATTAACTTTTCAGTCGGGACATCGATGGCCTATAAAGCGAATAAATATATTTGTTTTCGTCTTAAAACTTGTTTACCTTTTTTTTAAATTTTATTCAAAACTCATTATTTGAATATATACTTATAAAAAAAATAAGAATTAAAAAAAAAATTTTACTTTTATTTAATATTCTTTTTTCTTTTGTTTAAACCTATTTTTAGAGATTTGTGGGTAAAATTCTTTTATAACAATTTTGAATAATATTAATTCGACTAAAGCAAAAAATTACAAACTTTAACAATATCAGCTGTTAGTTGAAATGAGATCTCTTTATTTAGTTTTAGAAATCTTTTTTTATCAAAATGTTTTAGTTGAATAGATTTAAGCGCAACATACTGACCTGAGAATTTTATTTCCGTTTAATACCCTTTTTATTATCTATTACCCTGTTTTTATTATTCGTATTTTACACTTTTCTTGACAAATTAATATACAGTGTTTAAATAAAATAAAGACAATATTTAACGGGCATTTTTGTAATATAGCCTACATGTACCGGGAGCTCCCTAAAAAGGGCGTTGTGCCTAAGATCCCGTCCTATCCCATATCCTACGGCGACGCCATTCACCTCTTACGTGCTATGAAAGGACCCGAAGTGCCTGCTCATTGGAGGGGTGGCCTTAACGTAACTTACCGACTTGGGCCGGGCTTCCAGATCAACGACAAACAATGGTAGGATACATGATACAGCAATTTAATTTAATTAGTCATTTATTGTCTCTTTTCATTGCATATTTTTGGCACTTGAAAAAAACGTTTGAATGGTAATAAAATATAAATTTGGTATTAATTTGAGTTATGATATTTACTATTTCCAAATTTTGTTTTGGAACATTTTCTCACAACTTTTTTTGTTATGAAATATTTATAAATGCCTTATTAATCAAATATTAGTCATTTTTATCATTAAATTTAAATTTAATTCTTACATTTCACTTTGGAAAACAATTTTTACTTAACCTATATACAGGCAAGTGAAACTGGAAGTTAATTTAGTGAATGAACGTCGTAACATATACAATGTGATTGGCCGTATTAACGGAAGCATTGAACCCGATAGATATATAATTCTTGGCAATCACAGAGACGCTTGGACCTTTGGGGCCGTCGATCCTTCCAGCGGGACGGCATGTCTGTGTGAAACTGTCAGGGTATTGGGGCAACTACACGCACAAGGTTTATTTTCTTAAATTATTGAGATTAATGTCGTGATTCATATTATGATATCACACATAAGATACGTTTTATTCATAAAATATATAATAACCTAATTAACCATATAAAAAATTTGAAGCAAGCCTGAATAATAGTTTGTTCTAAAAAATAAAAAGTAAAAAAAGTAAAAAAAAATTAAGTTAAAGTTTAATTTATAAAAACTAAAAATTTTATTCCATTTTTCGTTTGGCCAGAGCTAAAGCACTATATTGGCACTTAAAATCGCCTGTTTTATTGCCGCTTCCCAAAGTCTTTACCAAACCTTGATTTTTTTAAATTTGGCATAACTTTATTTGATTAATTATTTGGCTATAATTTTTTAGATATATAATATATAGGTATTAATCCATGTTAGACGGTAATCCAAAAGTTCCAAATATATTAAGAAGTTATTAACTGTTAAAAAAATTGTGCTTTAGTCTTTGCACCTATGAATTTTAGATATATTTTTTTAAGCTTTTCCAAACGGGGGCTTAAATATTATAACTAAGTCTTTCAAGCCTAAAAGCGTATATTTTTAAAATTTTCGCTAGAAAATTTTTTTTACTATTTTACAACTTGCTTTAATCCATACACATTTTCCCGGCTTTGATATATATTTTTTTCAAACTTATTTTAACAAGACGGCATAAAATGCTATGAAACTAGATTTTCTTATTTCCTTTTTTATACATTTCAATGGACAGTGTCAATTACGATGCCCGGTCCAAATAGTCTTAAATCACAACCGATTATTCTATAGATTTGACCATTAGAGCTGTACAACATATATATGCCGTTTCTTTTTGGTATAGGAAACAAAAATTGTTTGTTTTGAAGCAAAATTTTAAACTTAAATAATTACCATATAAAGTTCTATTATATGTCCTAATGGTCCAGTGCCTTTGGACCATTTACATCTTCTGAGCTTTTTATTGTTCATGTCTAATTTTACGGGAAACCTGCTTAAAGTACATTTTTATTAAAAGGCGGGTGTACTGTTAAAATTTTAAAAAACCTAAATTTTTGATGCAACAAGGCTTTAACAATGTTCGCCCATTTATATTTAATTTAAATTTCGCATATAGTCGTTTTTTAATAAGGTCATGTCTATTTAACAATAGAATTGTTTAAGACGGAAAATTTTTATTGTACTTTGTGCCAAAATATATTAAATTTACTAACTTTTGGTCATCCATATTTTAACAAATATAAAATCTTGAGAAGAATGGTGTAGGTTGGCAAATTTTACAACTTTTTGCCCATGGAGCAGAGGGTAAGTTTAGTTTTGGCCATTTGGGGGCCAATTTTTTTAGAAAAAATATATTAAATCTAAAGAAAAGCAAATAAATAATTAATAAAGAATTAACTTAATTCACCAAATCAAATTTAACTCCCCTTTTAGATAAAAAATGTACCATTACTTTTAAATTGCGAAAATTGTAAAAATGACTTGTTATTTTCAATAGCTCATAATACTTAAATAAGTCACCAAAATCTAATGAAATTGTGCATTTATATGAAGTATAATCTATATTGTACCCTGAAAGTTTTTAGCTAATTACATAAATAAACTTATGCTATTTTTTTAAAAAATTAAGGGTTAAGCGGAAACGTAAGTTTAAAGACTTTTAATTCCAAAATCTAACACATCTTTGAGCGTATTTTTCTCCTGTTCCTAAAAATAAAGTGAAAAGCGAGAGACACCCTTTTAATACAAAAAGGGTTTGCCTCTTTATCCATTTTCATACCTTTGCTAAAAGGTTGGAGACCTCGCCGGACAATAATATTTGCTAGTTGGGATGCCGAGGAATATACTGTTGTCGGGTCGGTCGAATACGTGGAGAATAATGCGCGATTGCTAAAGAAAAATGCCGTAGCTTATCTCAACGTTGATAGCTCCGTTTTTGGTATACCATAATTTTGATGCTTTGTTTTAAAGTTTTATAGAAGCTTAATTATTTTATTAAAAAATATTTTGATCTAATTTGATATATATGTATGTTTGTATTTTTAGGTAATTATTCCTTAAGGATTAATAGTTCACCCATGCTTTATCAGGCGGCCTACGATGTTGCCAAACTGGTATTACTATTATTATTTGTTGATAACAGGCCCGATTCTAGCTTTTCCCTTTTAGGGGGGCAAAAAAACTCGTGGGGGGGCAGAAAAAATTTTTTGCCGCCTTCGGCGGTAAATTAGCCGTGACCTTCGGTCACGGCAAAAACTATACATGTACAACAATAGAATCCATGTTCAAAATTTAACAAATTAATAGTAATTTATTATATTCTTAAATTGAAAAAAAATGAGTTTATAAATTGAATATGTGAATTAAAATTAATCGTTTTCACTATCAATTGCTTAAAAGATATGAGATTTGAATTAATTGTAAGTATAATTTTATCATTTGGCATCATTGCGCATGAAAATTAAAAATATGATATAAATGAATAATAAAAATGAATTATATAAAACTTTTGATTTTAGAAAATGAAAAGTGAAATAAGATTGATTTATGAAAACAAAATGTATATGAAAAAACACTGGTTATATATAACTAGTTATTAATACTAGGGTAAAAAATTAAATAAAACATGGACATAAACGTTAAATGCGCATAAAAAAGTTTGCAACCATGTTAAAATAGTAAGCAGGGCTGTTAAAACGACCCGGTGACCCATGGGCGAACGACCGATCGACCCATTAATTTGGTACAGGGCGGGTTGCTGACCGGCGACCCGCCCTGGGTCAAAATAACAGCCTTGATAGTAAGCAATAATTAGCTGATTATGAGCAGTGTATTGTATTGATCAAACTATTTTATCTTAGAGGATTTTAATTAAATTACAATATTCATCAAAATTCAACGCCACTAGTTAATGATTTTCGTGTTCTAAAAGAACCAAATCACCTTTAAGCAGGTCACTACTTGTCAGCCATTATTATCCTTATTAAAGAAGAAAATGTGGCCTCACAACTCGATTGAAGAGCCAATTAACAAACTTATAGGAAAAATGTTAAATAGATTAGAAAACGCATCATTGTAATCATATAAAAATTTAACAAAATCAATAGTAACACATTCTTTGTAATTATTAAGTTTCTTATAAAAAATTTTTTGGCTACGTCAATTTCTTTAGATAATGAATTTTTATCAATATTACTTATTTTTAAAAGAGGCTCTAATTTATTTATATCTAAAATAAAGGTTAATCAAATTTATAAAGGGAATCTAATGAAAATAAATAAAAATCAGAAAAATCAGGTTTAGTTTTTCTTTTATCCATAGATAAATTATTGTCATTTAAAAAAATATTAATATCAAAACAACTTTTGAATAAATCCAAATGTATTTTTATTTCTTAATTGTTTAATTTCTAACAAACAATGGTGTGTTAAATCAGAAGTTTAAGAAATATAAATCGTTCTGCATTGAAATTGATCAATAATTATTTTTAATTAATAAAATAATTTTTCAATTACATACAAAAATATAAATAGATGATTATGAATATGGTCAAAAAACCTCGACGCTTCGGCTCTGTGACCTGAAGATATAAAAATTATTTTATTTTTAATTTTTAAAAAGAGTGTTTAATATTTTTATCCAATTAAAAAATGGCATCGTAGTAACCACACCACCAATGGGGCAACAGCCAAGGTATGGTTCCGCAATCACTAACTACCTTGATTGCATCATGTTGAAAAAATTTATGAAGGGAAGAAAAATTATAAAAAAATCTTTCCCTTCACTTAAAATAAGACAATCTTTTACAACAAGATGCAATCGATGGTTAAAGCAGTGAATATACGGGACATGGTGTCCAGCTATTTTGCTTAGAAATACTTGAATATCATTTTTTTCCCGAGCATTACGTTCGCCCCATCGTAGCATTGTGCGATCAGGTTCTTTGGTTCTAGATTATATTCTAACAAAAGATTGTTGTTAACTGAGAAAATTTCTTAGGCATCAGATTTATGAATTGGTTTCACAAATATAAAGCTTTCTAAAATCAAATTTTTCTATCTATTTCTGTTAGTTTGATCTCTTGCGGATGTGAAGTATTAATGAATAAAAACACTTTTAAAAAAGTAAATATTTTTAAGATAATATTTTTTAAATATTTTTGACGGAGCAAATTTAATTATATTATGTGGAAAAAATAAAATTACTATGTATTTTTAGGGGGGCAAATTCAATTTTTTTTTGGGGGGGGCAAACATAAAATTACTATGTATTTTGGGGGGGGGGGGCAAATTCAATTATTTTGGGGGGGCAACCAAAAACTTTTGGGGGGGGGGCACTGCCCCCCCCCCAAAAGGGGTCTAGAATCGTGCCTGGTTGATAAGTTAATAAATTACCATCAAAGTTTCTACAAAATTAACTTAATCTTAATATCACTGTTTTTTTTTTCATAAAAAATAAAAATAATTAATTTCGTGTGTTTTTATAGATTTATTGTTGCATTTATCTTCCTTCATATTACCGGATAACTGATCACACCTAATAAGGAATATTTTTATAATTTAATCTTATGCTTATATCATATACGACACATTATTTCACCTAGATTCCCAATCCGGACCCGGCCGAAATAGCAGCTGGCCGTCCAACTGTTTACGATACATGGGTGCACGTTGCTCGGAAAGATAACGAGATATTTCACGATCTCCATAACGATCATACCCGGCTACGTAATGCGCAGAGCAACAACAATGACCCGAAAAAGGAAATTAACAGGCAGTTACCGTATATCGGGAACCTGGGCTCCGGGAGCGATTATTTGCCCTTCGTTAATATCATCGGCATACCTTCCATGGATATACGCTACGTTCTCGATTCGGTAGCCCTTTTTGAACTTTTAAAAATACTTGTAACTTTGAAAGAATATGTCCTTTGCCGTACAATAGCTTAATCAAAATTTATGAGAAACCTAGTTATTTAATTTGGATTATTATTATTATTTAATGAGGGATTTTGTGGTTTAATATATATAAGTCATGTTTTGCCCATGATTGTTTTAATCCGTCTTTGAATGGTATTCTTATGCCACAAATTATGAAAAAACATATACTAATCAATTTGATTATACAATTATAAAAATAGCAATTTGGATAACATTCCTTTATCAATGTTTTATTTTACTATATAATTTAAAATTATATTTTCACAACTCATCCTTCTTATAAAATTTTAGAAATATACGATAACTAGACCCGGGTTGCAGAAGGCCCGCGGTTCTCAAGGCTACCCGCTATATCACACTCGGCACGACACCTTTCACGCCATGGCAACTTTCATTGATCCGACCTTTGCATTTCACCGAACCATTAGCCAGTACTGGAGCGAAATGGCCCGTTACATGGCAGATTCTTACGTTTTACCCTTAGAACCTATCCACTACGGGCATGCCATGAGACGCTTCATCCACGACATTGTACAATCGTACGGGCCGACTATCTTGCAGCACGATATCTCGATAGGTTTATTTTGTTTTACAATACAATACGTTATTTTGTTGATTGTAGTGAATTCAGATAAATTGTTAAGACATATGAACTAATCATAGGCTACTACTTTTCAGTTTTTTTATACCATGTACCGATCAAACTTTGTGATTCCATTATAAACATTGGTCAGACCTTGAGCGCTTGCAAGGCTAAGGCAGCGTTGAACCTGGTTAGTAGTTGAAGTGACTGCGACGTAACGCTGTCCATTTTTTTGAGAGCCTAGTCGCCGGCGTTAATTATTTTTTGACTCAGGGTAGTCACTTGTTTGACTAATAGGCAAAGCTATAACGAGCAAACCGTTGCCTAATTAGTATTTGCAAACTCTACTATTTAATTTAATTTATTAAACTATTTTGTAGGGCTTAGTTTCGATTGCGAATCCTAATATACAGCAATATTTTTGATTACGTTCCAAGTTCTAAGGCTATATTTATGGTGTATGATTTTAGATGTGCTTACCAAGGCCATTTCCGATTTTACAAGAGCTGCCCAGAATTTCGATAATGCTAATCACAATATTTTTGACATTCAAAAAAGTAATATAAAAATTTATGTTTGCCATTGTTTTTATTGTTAGCAATTATATATTATGGTTCGCATCTTTACATTTTTAAAATAAAAATTGATTTTGCTGTATTACATAAATTTTAAAGTTGAATTTCCCCTATCTTTGTGGGACGACATGACCGATGATTTGTTATTTAAATATTTAACTTACGTTTTGGGCACAATATTCAGAGGTTTTTACCCACTTCACAACTTTAAAGTGTAATGTAGTTATCGCTATCTAAAGGACTTAATGGTGCTCCCCAAAAATTGTAAACCAAGTCACTTAACCGTTTCAATATATGTATGTTAGGTGATAAACTTAAATCCCACAGCGCCGGCTCCTACCCAGCCGAAAATGCCCGAGCCGACCCGGTTCGTATTCGTGCCTTGAACGATAAACTTATGGCAATTGAACGGGGATTTTTGGATGGTAATGGGTTGCCCCATAACTATTGGTACAAACATATGTTGATGGCACCCTCATCCTACAACTTCTATAATGGCTCCGGGTTTCCGGCCCTACAGGATATGCTTTACGCCTTGCAACTTGCTTCATCGTAATATGCGTTTTATTTGTGATTATTATTTTTGGCACAATGCTTATACCTGTACCTTATATAAGATATGTTAAAATTGAGTCTTTAACTTTTGTTTTTAATTTTTGTTAAGGGGATTGATATTTTTTAAATATGTTGGCTATTGCAACGATCCTTATATATAAAATAAAGTCCACTTTGATGATTTAAAATCACTTTTTAGAATATAATTAGATATTATTGAGAATTTTGTATTGTGCCTTTATAATAACATTTTAGCTCCATATTTTAAATACCGTCTTATTTTGTGTAGAGTTGATGGCGCACTCGAAATTATGCAATCATCGCAAACCAATATTTTCCATACCTTGGTGGTGCAAGCCGCAGCTACTTACGGCTCATTGAAGACGCCTATGCTGGCTGATCCCGCTTATTACGAATGGATGCAGAATTACAGCCGAACCGGTCCACGAAGTCAAAACAATAACAAACAAAGCGGTATTACGCTCTTACTATTTAATTGCTTTTAGATGTAAAAATTTTTAATTGAGATTTTTTTCGCTTTAAAACTTTTTTGTATAAAGAGGTTTGCACATAAAGGGGTTCGAAATCAATCTAAAAATGTATGTTGAGTCCCCATAAGTTTTCATTTCTAGGTTAGCCTTAAATCTAGCTTTCAATCATTTTTACATTCATGTATAGATCTCCTATATTACTCGTCCGACAACTCCTTCGAAACAAGTTCCAGTTTTGCTTCATCATTCACGGGTCAACTATCAGCTTTTAGTGATGCCGCAACCGTAAATCGTTTAGCTCGGCAAATGGCGTCGCTTGATTTTGAAAACCCGAAACCTTACCCGCAAGACGTTGCAGAATACAGTAAATCAATGGATTTTAGGAGCCAAAAAAGCCAGGTAAGAAAAAATGAAGAGTTTAATCTAATTAAAGATGCCCAAACACTTTCACGTCGTGATAGAACCACAGATGATAATGACCGTAATTCCAGAACCCTAGATATTGATAATTTCCATCGTGCCTATCAAACTTTTTCAAATGGAGCTCCTCCAACTTCTAATACACGTAATTCTAACACACCCAGTAAATACAATGGACGTCGCCTCTTAGGCTTTCGCAGTGATAAATCTAGAGAAAGCCTCTCAATACTGGTTGAGGCCATTAAAAAGCACATAACCGTCCTCGCCTACACTATACGATCAACTGCCGATCTGTTTGACGATTGATTTTTTTGATGGTATTACTATATTTTGCATTTATTCTTTACGTGAATTAGACTAATAAATTTAAATTGACATAAGAAATTTTTTAATATATTGGCTCAACAAAAATTAAAATTATGTACCATTATCAATACCCAATTGTTTAAAATAATATACGCACGTGCGAATTGAGATTTTATTTTCGTTTTTCAAAATTTTTAATGTAAATGAACACATTTTTCAAATTTCGTCAAATTTAGTTTTTTAGAAGAGAAAATTTTCAGAATTTCTATAATTTTACGAAAATGAGAACTCACTATAAACGTGGCCTAATACACATTAAATTTGAAAATAATCATGAGCATGTTTTGATACTCATTTAATAATTTTTACCTTTTTTATTCTAATTAACTTTTTGTTATATCTAGTTATATATCACAATGAATAATGTTGCATGATTAGTTTTAACAAACAATAATTAATATATTTTGTATTTTTTTTAACATACTCGCATGATATTCAAATTTTAAGATTGAAGTTTAACATTTTTTGATATCTTAGGTTGTTAAGATTCCTCTTAACCATATACAACATATGAATTTCTTTTTATATTTCCAAACTCTTTTATGAGCTCATTCCATTGACAAAGCACAATAAAAAACCATATTGATATCACTCAACTCACCATACTTACGTTTTCCAAAATTCTGAAAACTATCTTGGCACTATATAATATTAAAGCATTATGCTTCGTTTTAGCACCAAGAAAATTATTTAATATAACTTTTATATGTAAAAAGTGTTTAATATTGCTCCTATATGCTTTAATCTTGTATTTTTTACAGAAAACAAAAAGAATTAATTTATTTAAATTTTAAAAAAAAAATATGGTTTATTTTTATCCCACAATTAGTCGAGCATTTTTTTCTGCCATACCTGTGTAAGAAAGTAATTTATTTATATTAAAATGTATTAAATATGTTAATATAAAGAAATATTGCATGAGAGATATTATTTTACGAGGTGTATCAAAAAATCACAACATACATAATAAAATAAAAAATTTAACAAAATTATTAAACCGTCATTTAGCGATTGCAATTTATTTAGTTTGGAAGTTTTTTTTTTAAATAATTCAATTTGAAGGCCCTACAACAATTATTATAAGGCATGCATACCTGTAACGTAACAAAGCTGTTCTTTATGTCATTTCAAATAAATTGTATGAGATCTCAAATTATTCATCAGGAGTTATATAAATGTTGGCATCCATATCGAATCTAGCGATCGTAATATTTTTCAAATTGTGGTCCAAAACAACGGGGGTTCGGCCAAACATATTCCAATTAATTATCACGGCAAAGAAATTCGCCAGCTAATTAATGATGGCCTGGAACAGTATTTTTTGACTCGTTTTGGTCCAAAAAATATTACGTTAGCTAAATTTCGTTTTAGACGCTGACATATAAATTTTTAAAGGTTTGGTAGGAGGTATAATTATAAATCATCAAGCACGAGGCTGACCAGCAACTCCACTTTGGGCTTGTGATGACGAGGGGAAATGTGGATTTCTAAAGGATGATGGACTGGATGGTGCTGGGGGTCCAACTCCATTGCTATTGAGTTCTTGGTCCAACACAAATTTGATTCTATCGGAGGTCCCATTTTTCCATATCGTGTTCATGGCATACCTCTTAGGGGTAACAGGTGCGAAAAAGGTGTTACAGGCATCTCTGAATCTCGTAGGTATACGGAACAGCCCGTATCGATTTAGCAAGAAAGCTATTAACACGCAAACGGTAATCGTTGCCAGGACGGTCATGCATGCAAGCAGGGTTCGGTACAGGTGAATGAGCCTGTGGAGTGAATGGGGAGCTCCATTGCCTTCTTCATTAACTTCTGCTGAAGATGTGTTATCGCCCAAGAGGATAGGTTTAAAATCTGCCGGGATTTGGATGTCAGGGCAATGTGGCTCTAACAGCTTAACGAGATTCCCATCGAGAACGGAAAATTTGGTTCGATTCGTCCGTCGACTAATGTCTTTTTGCAAATCTTGGCTAAACGTGCACGCGAGATCTACTAAATTTTGTGGAAATTCGTCCGCATCAAGCAGTGAATCGATGTGATACCACTTAAGTAACTTTAGCGTCTCACAATCACATTTTATGGGGTTATCTATCCAGTAAATATAACAAAGATATTTAGGAGTTTTATTTGAAAAAAAGTCCAATAAAGGACAACGATAACTGTTGATATATTAAATACACAACCATGCTTACAAATAAATAACCTTATTCTCCATAATATTTTTATTAATTAAAATTATTGTCAAACTACAATGAGACGTCTAAGTCCTTATCGAAAGCCTAGTAGCAATGCCCGTTTCCTCTTGCACTAAAACACAAAAAATAAACATAAAGACGTTTATATAAGATGGAAGATTTTATTTGGTAGAATAAGGCTATTTTAAAAAACACTACACATTTTGTAATCTCAAGTTTTTAAGCTAATTAATTGTACCATTAAAATTGTATAATTAATATGATAAAAAATTGTATAAATATGATAAAAGAGTCCCTTCCATTTTATATATATCGCAGTAAAGTTTTAAATATATAAATTATTCACAGCCTAACGCGAAAATGTAAATAAGTATTAAATAAAAATATTTCCACTAGCCCTACCAGGCTTATATGGAATAAAAGTTTTATTGGCCCAAATTTTTATGACCTCAAGCAGTTACTTAACGAATGCTTATGTAATATGTTGTCATATAATTGCGTCAATTTTGTCTATACATTTCTTAGAAAAAAAATTTTTTTGCCAAATGTTATCCGTAAGTATACGTATTATTTACTGAAACAATAAACTTGCATGTTGAAAGGCTTTACGACAAAAAATGCTTTTAAGTTTTTTGTTCAAGATAAGAATTACCCTATATGTAATGTCATTAATCAAAACATAAACTATTTCGAAAAAATTTTTAACGTATATATTTTCGATTAGGTAGTATTTTGAGCAAACTTTTACTCAGGTCTATAAATTGATATTTTTTACAGGCATCAGGACAAATTCTACAATTGAATTTATTGACATTTTCTTTTTTACCCGGGTAGAATATTTGACCTGAAAAAACAAAAATGCTAATTATTTTAGAACGGTTAACCGTAAACCGTATATAACAAAACAAAAAACATAAAAAAAATTCAGAAAAACTTTTTTAAATATTACTGTTTAAAATTCTTGATAACACATATGCTTTAACCTGATTTTTTTCTCACAAATACATCAGCCAAAAAATTTAAATTTGTTGTTGATAGAGGAAGATCTAAATAAACCACACAGTGGCATGGATAATTATTTGAGTGAATTATTAATATTTGTTCAATTTTGGAATTAATACTTATAATTCTTAAACGCGGGCCAATATAAGAAATTCTAGTATCTGTATATAAATGTGAGAACTTCAACATGATATTCAGCCTCGGCCTGCAAATATTAATTTTAACATTAAATTTTATTGTGCTTTGGTTCGACCCGTACCCTTTATATATTTAGGTATCCCTCTTGTGTTATCTACATCATTCTCCCATCTTAAGATATAAATAAGAAACACTTAAAAATTGCCTAAAAGAGTTTGAAGGAAGTGTTTGATGGTTACTTAAATGCA
Organism: Acutogordius australiensis; assembly: GCA_030555515.1. Lineage (NCBI taxonomy): Eukaryota > Metazoa > Nematomorpha > Gordioida > Gordea > Gordiidae > Acutogordius > Acutogordius australiensis. The sequence goes on from CM060243.1 coordinate 30,675,974, forward strand.
TTCGTTTCACAAAATACGTATTTTTTAAAAGTTAATGGGACATATTGGTTATCAATTTTTCGAAATAACAAAAACATAACAAGTAAAGAAGTTAATAAAAGAAATCTTAATATATTAAAACTCTAAATCGTATACCCACTGTGACAATAAAAAATTTACTTTTTAATGTAATGGTTGATACAATGCCGGGACTGATGGTAGCCAACTCGGCCATACCGGTTAAGCTTTCGATTTGGTTGGAATAAACGTCGACGCGTGTGAGATTGCTATACCGTGCAAGTTTTTCGAAATCAAAACGTGTCAACAGATTATGATGAACATATATCTCTTGGATCGATTTTTCCGAGTCCGCCAAGGCTTCCACGTCGAATTCTCGGAGTTTATTGAAAAACAGTTCAAAGGTTTCCAGCTTGCGCGTAGTAAGCGGTCGCGAAGGCTTGAAACTCGTAATGCGATTGTGACCGGCAGAAAAACGGACTAACTCAGGCAGGGAAATTATTAAAGACCAAGGGAAGTTTTCAATTTTATTGTTGTGCACCGAAACGGTTTGGAGAGTTCCTATCGAGTCGAGCCAAAGATTTGCGGGAATATCGGTGAGGTGATTGGAATCTAGAACGAGCATCGTTAAATTTTTGCATTTGGAGAAGGTGGCCCGCGTAAGTTCGGTTATCATGTTATCCGAAAGGTGAATTTGCGTGAGATTATTCACGGGCGGGCACAAGGGAGGCACTTTGGTTAAATGGTTGTCTGTGAGGTATAACCTACGCATACTTTTTAGGGCATCAAACGTACCCTCTTCAATCTCGTCAAGTTTAGAGTAACAAACCTCTAAATCGGTAAGGTTAAGTGATTTTTGAAAGGTATTGGCCCCGAGGTAGCGTAGGCTGGGAGACCGAAAATAAAGGTTCTCCAATTTCGGGCGTGTCAAAATGGAAAAAGGTATGTAGTGTAATTTAGTTTGCAAACTTACGTGAGTAAGATTGACTAGTGTTTTAAAGGTGTCTTCGTTTTTAAATTCCTTGGCATCGAGAGCTAGGGATAGGCTTTTTAGTTTTGGTAAATTTTTAAACACCGAAGCGTCAAATTCCGTCATGTCGGGAAAGTTTAACTCCAGCGACTCTAAATTACGTAGTGGTTTTAGCGCATCATAAATTTCGTTACGGTTAAACTGACCAGGTGTGTACTGTGATTCATAAAACACTAAGGTGTTCAATGTGTCAGCAAACGGTTTAAAAGTGTCTGCCGGGATATCTTTGAAGTGCGAATACACCAAATTTAGGGAATACAGTTTAGTTTTGCCCGTCAATTTTTCAACCAACGGGTGGAGGATGTCAGTTAATCGATCAAATTTGCTAGATTGGATGGTAAGGTCAATGACAGCTCTCGAAGTAGGCAAGTTCGTGAACGAATCAAACACTTCGGCCAAATCGGATATATCTTTGACGTGGACGCAATGAACGTAGAATGATGAACCGTTACCGATTAAGCGATCAGGAAAGAAATCGGATTCACAACTGCAAGCAGAAGTAGTCGGGAAGTTGGTTGGGCATTTAACTGATGCAGTTGGGGCTAAATCATCGGTCCCCGCTACTCCGTTGTAATTGTTATGAAGAAGACATGAAATTATGACCAACAAAAATAATAAGGTGGGAATTATGGCAGAAAAATGGCGATTACATTTTCGGGTTTTGATTGTAGAGTTGAATAATTGTAGCATTTTTTAGCACGATATTAATTATTATTTAATGTGAAAAATTAATTGCTAAATTATGGAAATTAAGGGATGATCATAATAACTTTTAGGCATCTTTTTAGCAATATGAATGGAAAGCTCTTGTGAAATGTGTTGCGAAATTTCCCCAAAATTATTTCAATCAGAAGCACGCGTGTTTTAAAACGTAAAAAAAAATTTAATGGATGAATGGGGTAGATTTAATGCTGCAAAGTTGTTAGCGGAAACATAGGGATTTTTATATTCTATTTTCGCTCAGCTTTAACTTCGATCGGTTGAGGAATTTATCCGCTAAAGCGTTGAGTAATAAATGACGTTAGCGGGAAAACGGAGGGGAAAATGTTTTTTTTTCTTAATTAGGCAAAAAATTCTTCTATACTTAATTTTTTTGAATTTGAGATGATCAAAGAAAATTTAGAGCGACAGTTCTCAAAAAAAAAACATTTTCAATGTTAAAAAGATTCGAAGATACAAAAGACAAATGTAATTATTCTTTGAAATTTGAATAACTAATAAATTAATTATTTACTATTATCATGAACTTTGACTAAGTTACAAATGCCGCAGGGGTTTTTCATATATTTAATTTTATCAGCTATATGGACAGTTTCCATCGAAAATGTTATTAACATTGAATTTATTATATTAAAACATTTTTGCTATCATTGTGACAGAAAGGGGAAGGGCCCCTACATTCGTTTCATTTTGTAGTAAAGAAGAGTAATGAAAACACCTGGGGGATGTTAACACCGAATATTAAAAAAAATTTCATGGACCTTTTTAGGGCGTGTTGAAAGTGTCTACTTTTTTCTCTTCGTAAATTCTAATTTCAAAACTGTTTTTATGATTATGCATTTGTACAAAAAGTTGTTAATCCTATATAACACAGGTCAACAATTTTAGAGTTATAAAATAACCACAGACTTCAAATCTGCCATCTTAGCGAATATCAAATTCGTTTACCGTTTTTCCTAAACTTAATTAGTTAGGTATAAACATTAAATTATGGTCAAAAAAACAAAAAAGATTTAAAAGCTAAAATAATTTGAAATTTTATTTTTGCATTCACAATAGTTAAACTGTTAAATTCAAAATTTAAATAATATTTTTATTAAAAATCTATAATATATCGTGTCCTCTTAAAGTTTGGACGCGAAATATTTTGTATTATCTAAATGCCGATGTAAGAGCTTGATATGTTAATAAAATTTATTTCTCATTATTTGTGATTAAAAATATAAGTTACAAGGGATTTTTAAAAAAAGATTTTTAAATTTTTTTTAGGGTATATTTAGATCTGTCAATCAATTCGGTCAAAAAAAGCCAATTTTCGTTGTAGACGGATCTAAGGAGCCAAAGACGGAAGAAACTGAGAAGAACGAAAAATATATATGAGATTAGGCCATCATGATGATGCATTCTTTTATGTTTTTATAAAATTCACGTTTCTGACATTGATATTTGTTAACCGGTGTAATAGAACTATAAATATTCTAACGAACCAAAACTTCTTCATTTAGAAAAAAATAGTTGGTCACTTTATTTGCCACTCTCAATAGTTCGGCCTGCCTCAAAAAAATTTTTACCTCTAAAATCTTGTTTAAAATTTTCAATTATCGTTTAATATTAACAGCATTTTAGGATAAAATTTATTTGTCAACTTATTTAGAAATGTCATTCAATATACTTCCTACTTAAAATATTATTCGGCATTAATTCATGTTTATCAAAGGTTTAAAAAACCCCAGCCATGATATTTAGTTATATGTTTTTTATACCCAAACCTCCAAAGAGTAAATTTTTTATTGGGTGGGCTTTATATTTAAATAGTTTAATACTAGGTCTTGCCCTGATATAAACATTCTGCATCAATAACCATTTCTAAATCAGTTTAGCTTTTGACTGTCATAAAAGCCCATCCCCTATCTTGTTTAGTAAATTATTGGTCCGTCGTTTTTGATTAAATTTTATTTTTATGGCTGTAAAAGCTTGATTTTTACTTAGGGTAAAATTAAAAAAATGACCTCTTGGTCTTCCCCCTTTTCCTATCAATTAGTATTGTTTTTCTAATACCTGGACGATTTTTTACTAGTAAGATTTCATTTTAGTTTTTTTAGAATTTTATGTGAAAATTAGCAATAATTTTTAATTTGCTGATGATAAAAACTCACTTTGAACGTGTTATGAACTATATCCTTTTTCAATTGTTTAATGTATGATAATCCTATGCAATAAGGGCAATCAGATTATTTTTTTGAATAAACGATAGGGCGGGGTATGATGTCATTAAAACTAATTTTTGTCGCATTGAACGCTGTATAAACATGCTCATTTAGCAAAAGTGGGTTTCACCCCCTCCTTCCACCCCCCCCCCCCCTTCTGGTATGCCAGCGATTATATACCGGATTGTAAACACGGCTACAACATTGCCTTTTGACAGGAATTTTTACTAGAAATAACAGTAGATAAAAGATGTAAAGCTTAAACGATAGGTTCGCCATTGCAATTTTGGAGCGACCCTTTTGATTTTAGTTTGTATGATTATTTTGTTACAGATTTAAACAGGTAACATTTTGCTATTTTTCTTTGATACTAACCTAACCCTAATAACACTTTTAAAACGCAAATTTAATAATAAACCAAAATCCCTAACATAATATGGATTCATTATTATTTAAAATAAAATTGTGCAAAATTTAGAAATGCCAATTAAATATTAAGCCATGTTAGCCAGCGATCGGGTTATTGGGGAATGTGGGTACCCCGGCACCTTTTTAGTTGAAAATCGAACAAAAAGTTTCAAAACTTTATGACTATTTAAGTTAAAGGTTTTTTTTAACTAAATGAATGCATTTTTTTTGTAAAAGCTTTTTATTGCATTCAATATTAAAAAATATATTTTTACAAAATATTGTTATAAAAACGTTTATATAAAACTATATGCAAGTTTAACATATATAAATTTTTGAAAATAAGTAAGAAAATATAAAATTTATTTAGTTTAAAAATAGACACTTCTTTCTATCCTTTTAGCAGCTTTTTTGAATGTTTATGTTCTAAGTAAATTTAATGTTTATTTTTAGAATTTCTGACTATATTGTCTTTCTAACAAAAAAGTACTTATAAAAAAATGCATATCTAAAGTAAAAAACATGTAATTCTCTTTATATCAAATAAACATAAGTTAAATTTTGTTCTTTTTAGATATAGAAGAAAATGGAATTGGTCGCCCACCAGGAGTTTTATTTAACGTTTATTTGCCTCTTCAACCACGGGGTAAATGATCATAAGGTACTTGAAAGGGATTAGATCTACCTTGTCGACGTATTCCTCTTGCAATTTACCCCGAAGTAGTGGAGGTTAGGAACAAGATGTTGTACTAAAAGTTAGCTATTGGGCTACCTATTGATACCTATAGAAGATCCCATTAATTTCTATGGAAGATTAAAGGGTATGCACAGATTGTAAGTTTACCACTAACCCGTATTCATTATCAATCAAATATCCCCTACCAATGAAAAAGAAGATAACATACATGGTAGGTGGGGCAGGTTATTTTTCAAAAACAGATTTCGCCCCTTCATAAGTACCTGTTAGTTCGGATAGAATTTATTCTAACTATAAATTTGCCAATTGGGTTATAGGCTATTAAAAGGTTGCCTTTTGGCACGACTATTTTGGTGTCGATATTTACCTACATTGCATTTTATGATATGCCTGGGGTCTTTTTATAACAATATAATAGTGGGACACAATTAGGAGAAAATAAACTGACCTGAAGTGATAGCCCGTATGCAAAAAGGGCCTTGCATTAACCTTAAAAATGTTGTACATCGTAGGTTTTAAGTTCTTAAAGTTTATTAACTAATCAGCATCAATGGTAATTATAAAGACAAGACATGTCTATTTTATATCTTTAATTACTACTTACATTTTATATGATCTATATGTATTATAAGAGACCATCAGACTTAAATTGTTTTTCTCTCATTAAACGCTTACGAAGCCTCACAACATGAATGTATATAATTTTAATTGCCAAACAATTGTATTTTGCATTAATTGAGGTAAAAAATTGTGTGATATAAGTATTTTTATAACATTTAAAAATATAATATTATAAAATTTATATTATGATAGTCATGCCGGCAGGTATGTTGGTTGAAAACAATTATGGCTACGGCCAATACCTATTTCAAAATTGTAAAGAAAATATTAAAAAAAAATTAACGGATAATATTAAAAAATGAGAATTAATGTTTTTTGGTCGTTTTAGGATGTGCCAATAAAAAGTTTTTTCATTAGTCACGTTAATGTTAATCAATTGCGCTCAATTTTCTTCAAAACTTTCTTTGACTAGGCTGCGGCTAATACTACAAAATTGTAAAAAAAATATTTTTAAAATTAAAAAAATTTTAACGGCTATTATTATAAAATGAGAATGAATGTTTTTTGGTCGTTTTAGGATAGCCTAACAAAAAATTATAAAAATAATTTTTTTTAAATATAATGAAAATATTTGAAAGAAAAAATTTTTTTTCAAAATGTTTTAAAAATTTTTAATTTTTTAAATTTTTTTTTACACTAGCCACTTTAATGTAAATCAAATGCGTTTGACTTTTTTTCTTCAATTTTTTTTTCACTAGCCGCAGTTCTAGCCGCTGCCTATATATTAAATATAATTATAAAAAAAAATTTAAATGGCGTTAATAGAAAAAATGTAACATGCATCTAAGTAACTCACCAATGCTAGAGTATGAAAATTGGATATTTTTTTATTATTTTAAAAAATACTTGCTTTTATTTATAAACTAATGTAGGGGAGACCGGGGCGAAATGAACATATTTTTGCAAAATCGTTGCTGCTGACACATTTTTAATCCAAAAGAAAAAATTAATGGCTCATTTTATAGATAATTCATCTTATTTTATAAAATAATTTGTTTGACCAAAAAAATATAATTCTCTAAAAAGATATTGAACAATGTATAAACCCACTAGTATTAACCATTTCGCCCCATATACGGGGTAAAATGAAACACCCATGGGGCAAAATGAAAGTGTGTAAAATTTATTAAATTTACAGCTCTTATTTCAAATAAACCTTATATATTGAAAAATAAATATAGATTTAGATCATTTTATTAATAATTATATCATAATCAATTACCAGTGGTCTAAAAATCCCAACATTAAGGGGTTGAAGTCTATGTGAACAATGAGGTGGTAGTGTGACCCAGCGTCTCCTACTCCCCAAATTTCATGGAAGAGCTACCCCCCTCGGCAAAATCTCGGGGGTAACAAACTTCGTAATTTATTCATATTTCCCCCATAACTATACCTACCCCCTCGAATACCTACCCCCCTCGGTCGATTTTTTGGAACCGCTTGGTTCCTACCCACCCCGGAGTAGGAGACACTGGTGTGACCACTTTAATCCCATTATCTTTAAAAAAGTTCACTGCTTTTATGGATATATGAGATACATGGTTATCCATAACTATAAGTGCCTTTATTTAAAATATAATTAATCAATTTACTGGATCCTCAGTTGAGCATTTATCATATTTTACATGTTTTAAATACCACACAAACTCTTCATCTTTCATCCATCCTGATGAATTGCCACAACCATCACTCCCATTAGGACCATTAGTTAAAAATTTTACCTTAAACCTTTTTCTAGGAAAAGTTAAATAAGGTGGAATTAATTGCCCAACTTTATTTATGGCAATACACATGCTAACAAGGCTGCCCATTTCAGCAGAAACAATTGTTCCTACCTAGTAATTATTTAATATAACGTATAATAAACTTGCTTAACACCCTTCTATGCAAATACTTTAGATGGTGAAGGAACTGTTAATAAACCAGTTTCATCTAAACTGAATATCATGTGAGGTTCAAAATGATATTTTTCCATTAGATCTATTAGGTTCTGGTAAAAACCATTGACTGCTTCTTTATTGAAACCTGATATCCTGGCTAGACTGGTACATTCAGTACTTGTTATAGAAATAATAGGGTTTCTTTTTATAAATTTGCTGAACCAATCAGGTCCAGCTAATTTTTGTTCAATCCAACTGGTAGGGGTTCTTTTGTAAAGTATGACAGCATATTCATATGCTAGTTTTCTAATTTAATTATGGATTTAAATTGTTTTTTTTTGAGGTTATAAGGGCTTCTTTGAGAATGTCTTCATCTGTCTTCAAACTTTTTATTTTATAATTACGCATGATGGGGCGAAATGAACATGTTCATTTCGCCCCGCATTGAGTAGTGTTTGCATAATCAATAATGTTCAAATAATATTAAGTTTTAAGTCAAAAATGTATTATATTCTTACAACGAAGTGTTTTTTAAATCTTTTAATTATAATAATATTTTCGAGGTAACATTTTATTAAAAATAAAGCAAAATTATTGTTGCTTAAAACATAAATTTGAAATAGCATTTTTTCTTTAATTGAGATTTTCTAAATTTTTTCAAATGGATGTATATGTAAAAAATATAATGAATCGATAGCTTGATTAAAGATCTACAACATATATAAAATTTATATGTATTGAATAATTTTTGGCAGAGATATATCCATTAATCATTTCACCCCACCAACCATTTCGCCCCGGTCTCCCCTAAGTCATCATTAATGTTTGATGTTAATTTTAATTAAATCATGGTAGAAAAAAATATGGAAAATGAAAATTTTTAATTTTTATACTAGTTAAGTAAATCTCGTTTAAATGTATCAATATTGATTAGGTCTAGTAGAACATTTCAAATAAGATTTATAAAAAAATATTTTTATGAAATATTATCTTTGGCTATTGCTCACCTTTGACACTAGATATTTAAAAAAATTTATAAAATTAATATACGACACAAACATTTTATATACTCAATATGTAAATCTAATATGTAAGGACATATAAAAAAAAGGTTGGAATTTTTTAAGTTACAAATTACATTAAGGCATTATTGTGGTTTTCAAAGTTAAAATCGACCACGTGAGGTCCATACGGACCCCAATAAATTCCTAAACAAACATTTTTATTTGACTTGAATTTTTAATTACTAGTTTTGTTTTTTATTTAAAAAGAGTCACCAAAATTTGACCAAAAATATAATATATCTTAAGATATATAAAATTTAAAATGTGATGGGGTGCATATGGACCCCATGCTGATCCCGAATTAAAATAACCTTTGCATAGGCAAAAATGCATATATTTTACATTTTTATTAAAGTTATCTATCTTTTCGGTTTGGTTAGATTTGTTTAATTTTGGCTACGGCTAATACTAATGGTGACACCAAATATGTACGAAAATAATTTGATTGGTCAACCAATCAAAAATTAGCTTGGATATTATAACCATAAAACTAACCCTAAATTAGTCCAACTTTACCGTTGTGCTAATCTCACTCTAACCTTAAGCTAACTACATTGTTATACTAATCTATCCCCACCCTAACACTAGGCTAACCTCACCCTAATCTTAAGACTAACTTACCCTAACCCTAACTAAACCTCACCAAAACCCTGAGCAAACCTCATACTAAGCTTATCCTAATCGAAATTTTACCTCAACCAAACGTTAAATTAACCCTAATTTAACTTTGCCCTAATATCACAATGTTAGCATATTTTATGGATTTTCGTTATTTTATAGATTTTCGTTTCGTACAACTTTGGGTCCACCAATACTAATTTCCAAATTTAAAAAAAAAATTTAACGGCTAATATTAAAGAATAGAAATTAATGTTTTTTGGTTGTTTTACAATATGCCTAACAAGAATATTTTTTTAAATCAGAATTTGTTTACACTAGCCATTTAAATGTTAATCAAATGCGTTCAATTGTTTATCTTCAAATTTTTTTTCTAGCCGCAGTCTTTGGGATTGGTTCGAGTTAGGGAAAAGTTAGGCTGAGGTTATTTTAAAATTAGTAGGTTTTAATTAGTTTGGGTTAAGATTAAGTTTAGTTTTAGATCAAAATACTAAATTTACATGTAGGACGAATTAATCATACATGCGTGTATAAAGAAAAGGCTAATTGCATTGCATGGATTGGGCTTGCTAAAATTCCAGTTGGAGTTTATGGAAGGAGTGGGGGGGGGGGGAGGGGGGACCCCTATGCTCCGGAGTTTTCCCATTTTAAACTCCTGAAGCTCAACCCGGGCGGATTTTTTGGAGTTTTTTTTTAAAGTGAGTTTTTTAAAGATATAAGGGGATTTAGCCACCAGATGTTTTTATTACGATACGAAAAATGAAACGAGTTTTTTTTAGTTTTTAAAGAAAATTGTGGGATAAAAAATAGTCTATAGTTTAATATTAAATTCATTTTTTCGATTTTTTTTTCAGGCTGCCATGTATTAGTAATTTTTTAAAAAATTTTTCGATTTTGGGCAACTAGTGACATAGTCACCGAATTGTCGCTAATGCAATTATTTAAATATTAAACACACTTTTTCGACTTTTTTTTTGTTTTTAACCCTATTTATTTATAAATTTTGATTTGTCAATATGAAGCCTGCTGAGTCGATGTCAATTAACTGTCGCAAATGTCTATAATTTAATATCACATAAATTTTTCGATTTTTTTTGTTCGGGCTGCATGTAATAGTATTTTTTTTAAAAATTTTTCAATTTTAGGCAACTATGACATTGTCACCGAATTGTCGCCAATGCAATTATTTTGATATTGGGAAAACTTTTTTTATTTTTTTGTTTTTAACTTTAATTCTGTATGAAGCCTGCTGAGTCAATGTCACCTAACTGTCGCATATGTCTATAATTTAATATAAAATAAATTTTTTTTTCGATTTTTTTTGGGGGCTGCCATGTACTAGTATTTTTTGTAAAAAATTTTGAATTTTAGGCAACTTAAAAATTAGCTTTTACTGCTTAAATCGCATTTGCGACAATTTGGTGACATTTTTTAGCAGATTTAGTTCAAAAGATTAGTTTATTGTTAAATTTAACTTGCGACAACTTTTTTTTTTGGTAAGGAGGTGGAAAATTTTGCTCGTTTGATCCCAAAGCTAGCCTATAAATAAACTGGGATTGGGATCATCAAATACACCAGTAATTTTTAAGAATAACAGATTGATGAGTGCGTAAATGAAGTAAAGGTATTTTGATATGGTGAATTAAATTAACTGCACTGATGTCCGTATTTCACTAAAAATTCACCGGTGCATGCAGGGTTAGGAGTACCTGCTAAAAAACCACCCCCAGCCTTTTATTTATTAGGCCGCCTACCCGTTAGGGCTTTGGCACTTTTATCACGAACGTTAACGGGGCAATGGATATCACCCATTCGAAATAAATATAGTTTGCGAAATAGAAATATATTTAATTAAATTATCTATATGCTCTTGTGTCATAGGTGAAAGTAATTGCGTAATTTGTGGATTTTGTTTTATCTCGCCCCAAAAATTTATTTGAAATAAAACCCCTAACTTTTTTAGAAATTTTTTTTTGCTATGTTATCTTTAAGATTTAATTTAGTTTTTTTTATTGTTATATTACATCTTGAGACTCATGTCCATTTTTTAGAGCCAGTCTTAGACTCAACTAAATCTTTAATTAATGTTTTTAAAATAGGAGCTTTGTTAAAAAAACGAAAAGATTTTTCAGTTGCGTAAGCTTCAAAAGGTTCAATGTTTAAATCTTTAAGCAGATGTAATTTTGGAAGTGACATTCACAAGAGAATAAATATAAATTATACTAATAAATAATTGCAAGAACAAAAATATTTGAGCAAACTTAGTTTCAGGTTCGATTCTAGCTTTTCCAATTTGGGGGGGGGGGGGGGGGGGGGGGGCAAAAAAAACTTGTTGGGGGGTGGGGGGCAGAATTTTTTTTTGCAAATTAGCCGTGACCTTCGGTCACGGCAAAAAATATACATGTACACCAAATGAATCCATGTTCAAACTTTTTAATATTAAAAATGTGGCCTCACAACTCGACGTTGAAGAGCCAAATAACAACCTTACAGAAAATTTTTTAAATAAATTAAGAAACGCATCTTTGTAATCATATAAAAATTTAACAAAATCATTAGTAACACATTCTTTATAATTAATAAGTTTTTTTATTAAACAATTTTTTGCTACGTCAATTTCTTTAAATAATGTATTTTTATCAATATTACTTATTTTTAAAAGAGGCTCTAATTTATTTATATCTAAAAAAAGGATAATCAAATTTATAAAGGTCTAAAGATTCTAAATAAATGTTATCGGTAAAAAATCTAATATCAAAAGAGTCAATAAATAAATCTATTAAAATAAGTACTTTTTAATTTATCATCAATATTTAAATTATTCTCAAACTTATGAGTAGAAAATAAATAAAAATCAGAAAATCTTTAGAAGTTTTTCTTTTATCTATAAATAAATTATTGTCATTTAAAAAAGTATTATATATATCAAAACAGTTTTTAAATAAATCTGTAAATGTATTTGTATTTCTTAATTGTTTAATTTCTAACTGACAATTTTGTATTAAATCAAAAGTTTTAGAAACAAAAATTGTTTTGCATTGAAATTGATCATTAATTATTTTTAATATATAAAATAATTTTTCAAATGATAAATACAAAAAAATAAATTGATGATTATCAATATGGTCAAAAAACCTCGACGCTTCGGCCCTGTGACCTGAAGATATAAAAACTTTTTTATTTTAAATTCTAAAAGAGTATTTATTATTGACGAATTCTGGAGTCCACGGGGGAAAGTTACTATCATTATCCGGGGGCCAAAGGTAGGTATTAATATTCAGGTGCTCCGCGGGGAAAAAAACGGGGATTATTATTAATAGGGCGAATTTAATCATTGGGGAAAAGGTTATTAGTTAATCGTCATTAGGGGAATGGGGCATTAGGACGACAGCGCCAAAAAACGGGGCTGTCGTGCCGTAAGCCAATTAAATTAATATGAAATTGACAATTTATTTTAATTCAATAATAAAAATTCCATAAAATTATATTTTAAAAATGCAAAAAAGTAAAAGTGAATTTCTTCCCGCTTCTAATTTCTCCTCGTGCGTGTCTTCTCTTCCCTCGCTATCTTTAACATATCTAAATAATAAAATAAATAGAAAACAAATAAAAACGTGCCATCCGGCATGATCAAATTAATGAGTACGTGCCAATCGGCACGACAATTATTTTTATGTAATTTTTATAAAAAAAAATGGCGTCGTAGTGACCACACCACCGATGGGGCAACAACTGGGGTATGGTCCAGCATTCACTTAATTCCTTGATTGCATCATGTTGAAAAATTTATGAAGGGAAGAAAAAAATCAAAACAAAAAATCCTTCACTTAAAATTTGGTGGTAAAGCAGTGAATATACGGGACATGGTAGACAGCCAATTTGCTTAAAAATACTTAAACCACCTTTTTCCCCTTACCTACGCCCCATCGTAGCATTGTGAAATCAGGATCTTTGGTTCTAGATTATATTTTAACAAAAGTTCGCTGACTAGTGAGGAAATTTTTTTGGCATCAGATTTATGAATCGCTTTCACAAATATACAGCTTTCTGTACATCATTTTCTATATATCTAATATCAAAATAATTTCAGTGTTAGATCTCTTTAGCGGATGAGAAGTGTTGATGTAAATGAAAACACTTTTTAAAAAAAAATATTTTTAAATTAACAATTTTTGGATGTTTTTGGGAGAGCAAAATAAATTTTATGGAAGTGGAAGAGCAAAAATAAAATTTAGACGTATTTTTGTTGGGGCATATTTAATTTTGGGGGGGGGGGGGGGGGGGGGGGGTAAATTTGATTTTTTTGAAGAGGAGGCGGGCAATCAAAAACGTTTTTTAGGGAGAGGGGGGGCAATTCCCCCAAATGGGGTCTAGAATTGTGCTTGCTTAGTTTAATATTGCATAAATTACATTTGCAACCATTTGGTGACATTATCACAAGATGATAAAATAAAGAAATTTTAGCAAAAAAAATACTATTTTACCGCATAAATCAAAAAAAAATTAGCTTTATAATGCATAAATCGCATTTGTGACCATTTGATGACATTATCACAAGAAGACAAAATAAAATTTTACCAAAAAAACTACTTAATTTACCGCACGAAAAAAATTAAAAAAAAATTAGCTTTATAATGCATAAATCGCATTTGCGACAATTTGATGATACTCAGCACACCTTAATATGATAAAAATTACCATAATATTATAAATATTAGCTGTATAAATTGTCTAATATAAAAATTACCACCAAATACAAAAATTACCCCTAAAATTCTATGTAGATATGATTTTAATTATTTAACTAACATATGTTAATTCTCACAAAAAAAATTAAAGAAAATTAATACATTATAAATATAAGATATTTGCATAATCAGCTGCTTTAGCATTTATTTGCAACTTTATTTTTCTTAAAAATTGAGGACAATAAAAAATACACAAATTTAATATTCCCAATGGGCTAATGTTAAATTTTAAACTCCAAAATAAACTCGGGAGTTTAAAAACAAAAGTCTGCGAGCGGTTTTTGGGAGTGTTTTTTAGACCGAGCTCTTTGGAACTCCCGTTGAAAAGGAATTTTTCCTGAAATCCGGTTGACATACCCCGTGCATGGATTATCATATGATCACATCAATCCTATGATACCAATCAAATTTCGATTGCCAGCCAGATGATTCTTTGTTTGTTGTCCTCCCCATATAGGATATTTTACAATTTTCTCATATAATCAATATCTTAAACCTCAATATCAATCAAATTTTTTAAAATTATTTTTTTTTTATTTAATATATTAAGTTTTTAACTACCAACTTATGTTAAAGCTTCATGAAGGTATATATTACTAAAATTGTGCTGGCTAGTTTTATATCCTTTTGGACCAAAATAGTTATTATTAGTCTCGTCGCTCCATTAAATCATTCTGGCTTCGTCTTCAGAATCTGAAATTGGTGGGGGAACCGAGTCCATACCCCCACCATCCAAGAAGCAACGTGTTCATCCACCCAGAACCTCTGCCTCTGCAGCCCTATCCTCAACAACTTGCATTGAAATTAACCTGTCATCCCCTATCAAATCTAGTTTTTCATATCAGAAAATGCATTCAAATGGTAGTTTTAATAATGATACTGGCAATCAAGATTTACCTGACTCGCATGTCACCATGGGACCTAGCTCTGATTATTTAAATAAAACATCTTGTGGCCTGTCTTTTGATTATATGGCTAAAAATATTATATATGATCCTATTAAAATAAAAAAAGTTGTTAAAAACCATGTTATTGCACCACCTTTTGATCAAGAGGATTTGAATTGTTCATGTTGTTGCTGCCTTAAATATAGAAATAGATCTTTACAATCTATACAACCTTTAATTGGTGAAGATTTGAATATTAATAAGGGTATAGATTGTAGGATATTAAATAAGGATGTTTTATATCACAACTGTAAAGATAAATATGGACAAGAGGTTAATAAGGAAAATTTGTGTGAAAAACACAAATTAAGCAATTATCAGCATATACAGTTGGGTGAATCTAATAAAGCAATTCAGCATAAAATTAAACATGCCAATGGTAATCACCATCACACTCATAGACACCAATTAAATGATATTACCAGCAACAACAACAAACCAAAATTGATACCTCATGTTAGCAAAAAAAATATAATTGTTACAGATAAAAAACCTACAAATGAAAGTATTGTCTCATCAAACCCCACAATCACTAAAAACCTCAAACATAAAGTACCTCATATAAATTTAGCTAGACGTAGCTATAATAAGATTAAACCTTTTACCAGAGAGGTAATTGATAACATAGCACCCAAACCATTAAGTTCTCAATCAGATTATGAAATTGTGCGTATTATTGGTCAACATCTAAAGAATTTGGGCTTGAGGTTATTTTTTAATATTATTATTATTATTATTATATATAAAATGTATTTAAAGCTATAAAAATAAAGTAAAATTAAAACCTTTACATATGTACTTGTTAA
Source organism: Acutogordius australiensis (assembly GCA_030555515.1). Taxonomy (NCBI): domain Eukaryota; kingdom Metazoa; phylum Nematomorpha; class Gordioida; order Gordea; family Gordiidae; genus Acutogordius; species Acutogordius australiensis. The sequence continues at coordinate 30,691,717 of CM060243.1, forward strand.
TTTAAAATTTTTTAATATTGTATTAATGTTACTAATTATGTAAATTTAATTGTGTTTGTTTTATAGCTGATCTTCTTTAAATTTGTTGAAAGTTTAATATTTTAATTTTTGACAATAGTCTAAAAATTTGAATAAATACACCAACATTTGTCTTTAGTTACTTTATGTCTGATCTTACAAACTAAGTTTTTATATTATATATGTATGTACACTCTAAATTTTTATATCTTTGATTAATAAACTTTTGCTTTTGCATTGAAATTACCTAAAAAAGTTTGATTTTGGTAAACTATTTACGAAAATGTTATATCTATTTAATTTTTAATCTCACCCTAACTTTTTTACAATCTCTATTTACAATTTTTTTTCAATCTCATGATAAACAATAATAATAATATGACACAAAACACTTTTTGGCTAAGCATAAATTTTTAATCAATCTTAATAGCAAAAATTTCTTTATCAGGAAAAAATTGTCTCCCTTTTCTCCTTGCTCTCTATATTGACAAGCTATCAAGCTTATACAATATTTACCAACCTTTTAAAGTCCAATCTTTATATAAACAGCATATACATATAAAATAAACCTTTGACCTGTTTTTTTTTACTTTAGGGTATTTTTAGTGTTTAAATTTAACCAATATATTATTAAATTTAGTATTTACCCAACCAAATAGCATATTTTAAAATAAATTTATTTTTGCCTGACCTAGTGACATTTTTTTGTTATATTTCTACTATATTAAGTAGAACTTTTTCTAGCAACATCAGCCAAAAGTTCGAAAAATTAAGAAAGTATTTAAGGATGGGGATGGGCAGATACCGTGCTAATTTGAGCTTCTATTACACATCAACAATTATTAATTTCAGAATAAGTTTATGAAAACATAAAAGCATACGTTCTCATGATGGTCTTATCTCATATATAGTTTTGGTTTTTCATATTTTCCGCCTTCGGCTCACCATATCTGTCATTTTTAGATTTTGTGACCTCGAGAATACCATAATAAAAAAATTTAAAAATCTTTTTTCATATAAAAATCCTTGGTAACTTATATTTATCATCGCATAATGAGAAAGAAGTTTTTTTATTATATCTAGCTCTTTTTTCAGCACTTAGATAATACATAATATTTTGCGTCGAAAATTGAATACGACACTATATATTATCGGGTTTAAATAAAAACATTGTTAATATTATTTGAAGTTTGAATTAAACAGTTCAGTTGTGGTGAATATGCAAAAAAAATTTAAATCTTATTTGTTTTTTTTTGACATCTTTTCTAAAATTTTTAATGTTTATAGCTGACTTACTAATTGATTTGAAAAAACGGTAAACAGATTAGTAAAACCCTAAGATGGCAGTTTTGATCACTGTAGTTAGCTCATCAAAAATTTGTTGATCTGTGTTATAGTCATTTACACTTATTTTGCGAATATAATATTTATTTTTTTCATCGAATCAAAATCCATAATTTTACAAATAACAAAATGCAAAATATTCAAGGCATTGCTCATAAATGAAATCAGTTCACAAATAATGAGTCATTTACTATAGTTGCGAACGAAATTTTATGAAATTTGTTAGGTATGAAGTTACATAAAATGATTTTGTTTGCCTATATTCATAGCCGTTCGACTGAAGTCCTTATCAAGGAGTCTGGATGCTACTTGGAGCACCCGGCCGCTGCAAATTTCAACAAGCACGTTATGAATGGCGAATGGGCCAAGGTGAATTTTTTGTGTTTAATTCTTGAAATTTGAACATATATATCATAAAATATTATTTTATTTTTCAACTTTACGCCTTGATGAATAATAGTTGAGCTCATGATTACATACGACTTTTGTCATTTGTCCTAATAAATTATTTGGTGTTGTTTCAAATTTCTTACACGCATTTGTTTACGATTTTTATTTATTTTAAACATTTTTTATTGAAAAAACCCATAACTATATTAGCATATTGGCACGATTAATTGATTGACCAGTAAACAGGAAAGCGTATTTTGAAATTTTTAATTACTTTATACAGTTTTTTAATTTGCTCTACATAAAAAAGCTTTTTAATGTTTTTTTGTACTCGTTTTCTAACATTGAAAATTTTTAAAACGATATAAAAATAAATTTTTTTATTTAATAATATACATGTATAATTTTTAACATTGTCAAGGTTATCTTTACGTCACCGTTATTTGCGTTCTTTTCGCGACGCAAATTTTTTTCAGTATTTTTTATTTCATTTATCATAAATTAATAAATTATGCAATCATAAACACTCCTCCCTCTCAAACTGTAGCTATATATAACGTATATATATTACAACGTAATCGGAAATTTTGATAATTTCGGCCGGGAAAATATCAAAATTGATAATAATCGAAAAAATAATACATTTTTTGGACACCTCCCCAACTATCCCAATATTTATTCCCATATTTTTGTTATTTTCCTATTCCATTATTACACCTTAAAATTGAAATTTCCCTTTCTTACCCCCAATTTAATCTACCTCTACTTATATGATGTCGTGCCCTCCTAATTATATTTCTCTCGTATATTTGATTGCGAGGTGTAATTGTTATTATTTGAGTTGGACCCTTTTAACGAACGGCATTCGGTGATTAATACGTGGGGGGTGACCGAACGGCATTCGGTGATTAATACGAGGGGGGTGATCCACTTTTATGTGAGATATGGGTGTGTGTGGCTATATTTGATTTTATAAATTATCCCAATTTTAGTTTTCAAGATTTTTCTTGTCATTCTTTAGATCAATTATAATTTTTGTATTCATTTTGCTGTAAAATTAATAAGTAATATGCATAAGCGTAAAAAATATATTCATTTTTAGGCTCAATACGATTATAGATAAATACAACAAAAGACGTGTAAATTAACTATACAAAAATTTTTGCCCACACGACTCGGTTAACAAATATGTTGAATTTAAAAAATAATGTGATTATAGCATATTTTTAAAAATATTAGGCTAAAATAAAGAAAAAAATTATAGGAAAAAAGTAAAATTTTATGTTAATTCCTAAATTTTTTTTGGCCTAGCTCCGGTTTATGAGGTCGGCCCGGATGGCAGGAATCTGAAAGTTTTTAATTTTAAGTATGGGCAAATATTTTTATATTATGATTTTTTTATTACAAGCAAATATATATAAACCTTAAACGAGCTTTAAAGCTTAAACAATTTAAAACACAGTCTTAATTTTTTGCACAAAAAAATCTCTTATCAAAATTTTCAGAAAACTCGACCCAAATTTTTTAGCAGAGGTCAAAATTAATAGTTTCTATATGACGAGGGTGTAAACCAACGAATATGAACATTATACAATTTCTTCATCATTTTTCAAAAATCTATTATTGTGCATCACAAAATTTGAAATAAACTTTTGCACTTATAATAGAGCTTTGTTGAGTAAAAAACCAACGTTTCCGGCCTATTCCAGAGTTTCCAGTAATTTTGACCGATTCCATATTTGTCACAAAATATATAAACACCGCAATAAACATACACATTAAAGCAGCATTCAAAACAAAGACAAAATTTTTGGAATAGGCATTATGGTCCTTGCCAAAATCTCTAGAATTTCTTAATCTCTGTTTTGCTTGTTGGCAAATTTCCCATTTATATGCCTGCCACCGGTCCTTTGGTTGGAAAAGATTTTATATGGTGTACCAGTGCTAATGCCATGGGTTCCTAACTTTCCCTGAGATATGTCCGACTCCGACGCCTTTGAGCGCAAATTTATAAATAATAAAATGTGGAAGTTATTGATCCAAACCTGTACGCTGTTGATGTTGATTCTTATATAAATCTATGCAATTATTGTCGCGATAATTTGGAAAAGGAAGTTTTTTACAAACTCAAAATATACATGTTTGTTTTTGTACTTAAACCCCGGAAACAGAATCACAATAGCATGTGCTTTGGAAGTTTTCTATAAAAAATTTAGTAAATTAAATATTCAAGATGGGATAGCTGAAAAATTTTAATATTTAAAAAAGTTTTAACGTGTGCTTAATAATATCTCGCCTCAATCACTTCATTTGACCTGTCTTGTGTTCCGCCCCTTTAAATATTTGAGTGGCATACGTAGGCAGTAGCCCGACATGCTTTAAGAAACCTACGCTTACCTAACCATCGTGCGAGCAAATATCACAATTTAACCCAACGACGGCTACATTAATTGTCATTGCTTAAAAGAGTGGCATTCCTATTTGAGAAAGGTTTGTGAATAACTTTAAAACCAATCATTCAAACGATCTTGAGATAATAATGTTCTGCAATTAAGATGAGCCTTGTAATAAAATGAATAAGTATTCTTCTGAAATATCCAAAAAGGCATACTTATTTGATAATGCCTAAAGACCGGCGGAATGGCTGTATCTCATTTACCTTGCGGGCCTATATGTTGTTGTTAGTAGCCCCTGTTCGTTGGACCTAAAAAGTTGCATGTAGAAGTGAGTTAAAGAAGGGGAGTAAGTAGTGTTGCCATTTGTATCACCAATATGGTGATAATACCTCCACGAACGAATACGCGGCAACATTAGAGGCTGCGGGCCTATATTAAAGGTTTCTCCGGGATTGAAGAGGTAACGCCTGATAAGGATGCTGCCTATGATCGATACAGGGTTCGGGGCAAACTTCAATATCAAGTTGTTTGATTTTTGTTATCTGATGTATCTAAATAATTTCATTTTACTTTTTGTAATATTCACAAATACATACAAACGCAATACACAGACTTTGCTAAGTTCATCCACCTTCTCCCCATACATTGTATGTATCTTATCTCTTAAAATGTTGGTAGTATCATTAGAGTCCCATAATTTCCTTAATCTCATCTAAAAACTTTTTGGCATGAGTAATATGTCCCAATACAGGAACTCCTAGTTGCCATTTTCAACCCGTGCAATGTTATATATCAATGGGTTTAAAATCAGGCGCGATTTTATAAAGGACCATTTGAAAGATTCTGCAAGCCATAATGTAATTTGTTCTTTTTAGTAATGTTTTGACTTAGGATATAACGAAAGGCATAATGTCATTCGAGGCTGAATCGGAGATCTTAAATTTCAACTGGCTGGTATAGGTTGGTATATTTTTAAGGAAAGGGTTTCAGACCACTGAGAAATTTATTTTACAATCACGAGGCGTGAAGAAAGATTTTAAAAGAGCTTTGTGCCTTAATGAGGCAAAGGCTTAAAAAAAGCACCCATACCTTGAATTACGAATATAAAATTGGTTTGATGGAAAAACGAAAGGTTTCATCCGTTTAGCTATTAATTTGACGCTCTTTTGGCTATTTTTTTTTATCTTAGACATGTCCACTTGTCCACGCCAGCTCTCAAAAATCAATACGATCTTATGTTACCCACTTATTGTTCTTATCGTATTTGCATCTTTAGAACAAACATACCATAAGAGTCGCGCTGGTGCCTTACTCTGCAATTCTAATGCAGTTTGCATTTTGTTCAATTTCAGTAGGTGGGTTTACAAAGTTTAAAGTTAGTTTAAATTATGTCGCTACGTAGCATTAGCGCCCCTAAACAAACTACTTCTAGGCGCAAAACACAAAAATTTTCCCAAATTGCTTGAGTGGCCCTCGCGGACGTACCTACTCCACAATTAGGCCATCTTTAGATTGCCCGGTTTAACCGCCTATATACCAATAAAAGTATGGTTCTTAATTGTACAAGTTTAAATTTCTATAGAATTTAAAAGTGTCAATTCTCACTCACCTGTGTATCTCGTTTCGACCTCGCCTCTTTTCAAAAACTAAAATGAAAATTATAATTTTCTAAGTATACCTATATTCTTATCGATCGTGCCTTTTCTTTCCACATGGAAATTTTACTCAAAACTGGCATTTTCGACATTTTGAACATTAAGGAACAATTTTGTTATTTAACCAAAATGTTATTAAATTGGTTTATCCTTTAGTTTTTTTTGCAATTTTTTTCCTCCTCTTATAAGCATTTGTTTGAAAATCTTAAGGTCATCCAAACAAACAAACAAGTTTACCAAAAAATTGTTTTTTGGCCTTACATTGTTTTTATTAAAGATTTGAGAGAGGTTACTTCATTTTTACACCATCAAATTTCATCATTATTGTTAGAATTTTGTTACAATTATTATGTTTGTATAAAATTTATGATTGAGACATGGAGCTTGCATTAACCTTAATTATTTAATGTGCTCTAATTTGGGATTTTCGGGGGTTTGCAGTTTGAATTGGCATAAGTATGCCATTACTAGAAAGCAGATCTGATAATAACTTTTTAGGCTAAGCTTATTTTTTGTTTTTCAAGTAACCCTCGAATGCTAGGGTGAATTTGTAACGTGAAAGCTACGCTGAGGTCCATCCGGACCCATTTGAACCTCTATAACTTCAAGTGTTTTTACATGCTCTTTAATCATAAGCTAATATAAGTTATCATTAAAGTGAAAATTTTATTTAACCCAACGTAGAAAAAATCTGATGAGGATTTTTCTATATTATATATAAATAAATCTTGTCAATATATTAAATGTATCAATATTATTTATTAAATCGTGTTTTTAGGTCTAGTAAAACAAAGAAAGGTTTATGAAAAAAAAATATTATGTAATAAAAAATTATTTTTGGCTTATACTTACTTACCTTTATTACTAGATACTTTATAGAGAAAAAGTGTTAAAAAATTAATTCATGTTTTTATTATTATACATTACAAACAATTTATAAAATAAATATGTATTAAATAGCATCTAAAAAAAATAGGCTGCATTTTTTTTAGTTCAAATTTTCATTGAGACAATATCCTGGTTTTCATCATTGAAGTTGACCATATGAGGTTCATACGGACCCCAATGTAATTTCAAATATTTAAACATATTTTGTTATTAGACTTCTACTAAATTTTATACACTAGTTTTGTTTATTATATATATAGGAAAAAAGTCACATAAATTTGACCCAAAGTATACCAAAATAAAAAGAATAGTATAAACTTGTTTTTATAATTTTTCATGCAAAAGTTTAATTTTTAAAGAGAGTTTAAATATTGTACATTTTTATGTGTGTATGAAATACATATGTAATTATATTTTATATTTTTTAAACTGAAGAAGGTAAAACTACCTGTTACCGAAATATCTTTTATTTTTATTATATTTTTGATAAGTTCGATGAACAATTTATATATTTTAAATCTTTAAAATACCCCCCTCCCCCTCCCAGTACTGTTCGAGGGGTAAAGTAATATTTGAAAACAAAGTTTTAGCTTCTTTAAAATAGATCAACTTTGGCTAAAAGTTATATAGAAGAAACTCGTATAGGACGTAATGAGGTCGGGAAAACCCGCCCAGCCCCCGCCTGAAAATTCATTTCTGTTCATTATTGTCTTATTGCTTTTAGCTATTATTAGCAAGGACTAAAATAAACAATTTTATTATTACAGGTAGAGTTTTTTTTACTTCCACACGTTATGTGATTGTTAGTTATATAGCAAACAAATTCATATCTTACAGAACATAAGTTTCGAGCCGTAATTATAATTTTTGGGCCGTAATTATAATTTTCGTCCGGACCTAAAGTAAAAGCAAGGTTTCTGACTGGATCGGGCCTAAGTTGACAAAATAAATCTGCTGGAATATCACGGGTTGAACTCCAATTTTGCGAATTAATGCTTTGTTTTCTGAATTATTTTGTGTTATTTATTTGCATATTTTCACCATATTTTATTACCTGTAAAAAGTTTAGGCATTAAAGGAAATGTTTTGTGCTTTGGTGCGTTTCTTTATGTAATTTTTTGAGGTGAAGATGTTTTTATATTGTATTTATGTTTTTATCTAATGTCTTTCTTGATATGCTTTTACCCCTTTACCTAATTGCTTAATTAGCATAATTACATTACTCTTTTATGCATCTTCCTATTAAATAAATTACTATTACCTCATTACCTTTATAGTTTTTTAAACATATTGAATGTGGCGAATGCCCCCTAGTGGATCTGTTAATAATTTGGGCAAGCTAGGGCCCAAGGAACGTTAAAAAGGGCTTGGGGTCTGTCGGGAACAAGTCGGATCTGGAGAATGATTCATATATAAAATTGTACTTTGTGTCCCACCAGATTATTATAAGATATGTTATGAGATATAATATGTATACCGGATCGGACCAATTTATGGATAAGACTTATATATTTAAAAAATATTTAGCATTGGTCGGTTTTTTAAATAATTTATTTTTTTGCATTTGGGCTATTTTTATTTGTTTGATATATTTTAATTCAAAAATGGTCAATTTTTTAATTTTAATAAAAAAACAAAACCTGACCTAGCGGACCAAATACTTTAAAATTAGCTGATGGACCTGGACTTGAATTTGAGCTACCCGTTACCAGTAAATAATTTCCAGCGAATCCATTCCGTTGGAACTAACTTAAATTTGTCAAATTTAGGATATTTAAAAAAAAGTTTAACAAATTTTATTTTCCATCCAGCCTTCCTCTGTGACATATTAGCCGTTTCCGTTTGTGTGATTTATTTTATACTATGTTCATGAGCATGCACAAAATGGTTTATTGCCCTTAAGCTATTATACTCAATCGATCATACGAACAAACATTACCTTACGTGATGGTTTATTTGCAAAAAAATTTTTTTGTAACGATTAAATCCAAATTAAGCATCTAAAAATTTTAGCTTTTTAGTTTAAAATTTTTTTTTAAATTGTTTACAAAATGGCGATGAAATAACCCTTGACCACTGAGTTTTTCAAAAAAAATTTATATTAAGGAAAAGGTATAAATTTGATAAGTTAATTGTAAAAATTCATATCCATAACTCTAGAATATAGAGTAATTTAACTTTACTTATAAACTGTTGCTTAAAACTTACGGCTTGTTAACTGTGCACTTCTTGACACAAATTTTTCCCTTAACTATAACTTAGCATAGTTGGTTTTTTTGGTTAATTTGCCCAACCCTGGTAGCGCCAAAAATGACATAATTTAACTTTATGGGAAGGTTTGATTTACAAAATTTTAATACAATACAATTTTGAACAATCGGCCTTTATTTTTCTAGGGTCCGATTAACATTTTTTTAATACAGTTAATAATATTTGATTTTTCAAGTTTGGCCATATGGAGATTATATTTAGTCCAAATTTTTGCAGTGAACATTAAACCAACATCGATGTTTTTATTCAGTTTTCTAACACTTTAATTTATTATTTTTATTTATTAATATATGTTTTTCAGTTACATCGACCCATCTTTCAAGGTTAAACGTGTGACATTTTTTTCCACTTTTAGATTCTTGGGAGTTGAATTTGTTTTTTTTTCCTTCACTGTGCAATATATGGCGTTTTTTCTTCACCCGAAAACTAAAAACTTCTTTTTATGCGGTCTCTTTCGTCACCTAAATCTATATTAGTTTTTCGCTAATATTTTTTTCTATTTTATTATATTATATTAATCTAAAAGCGGAGATTTACTTTCCTAGATATAGAAATTGTAAATCTAAATATAGATTGGAGACCTCTGTTATCATAAAATGATTACTATTTAAAGGATAGGAATTGAGGTTATTTATATCTTATATGGCAGAAAAACCATCTTTTATTTTTCAAAACCTTTTCCTTTGCGACAAACCCCGATATGAGTCGTTGAGATTGAAACAGTCCTTTTTCCCCCCGTACATACATTTAAAAGGATCTCCTAGTCGTAAAAAGGCATTTGAAGATAATTGGAAAATTTTTCTTTTTTTGTGCTTTCTCGCATTTTCCTGCTTTTGAGAAGCATTGCACTGGAAAATAAAGACATCGGTAGCTTGAAATACAAACCTCGTGAAATTTTCCAACTCAAAACGATTTTTAAATGTCTCCAAATTTTTTATATAGTTTGGATGAATTTGCAATTTTGTTTCGAGTTTACCCTATTTACTAAAAAATTGGACCAAGCTAGCGTAAAATGTAATTTATCAGCTAATGGACCACAGGCTAAAAATTTGAAAATCAGCTCATGGCATGGGCTTGGTGGAAAAAAAATTTAGTACGGTCCTTCTGAAATGTCGTGTTTTATATCACATTTTAACTTATCGTTTTTCCATTTAGTTGTGCTTTTCCTGTAGCAACAGCTTCATTACAAACAATGTGGTTTAACTATCATTTTGAATCCAATTCAACGAGTTTTTACTTTTTTTTCGTTAAAATTTTGAAATAACATGCTGGAAAATGATGATTGGAAAAGCCTTGTGCCTCCTTCCTTCTGCCTTGAATACTCTCTCATATAACAACTATTCCCTTAAAATCTTTTCGTTTGAATCCAATCTAATCTTCATAATTTCTGTAACCAAAATGCAGATTGATGAGAATTTTTATTTGCTAAGTAATGTAATATAGTATCTACCATAACCTGTGGACTGGATAGGTTCCTCTTGGGACACGAGCCATTGAACCGAACGAGTGTTGGGCATTTATAATACATTTATCAACAATATTTCTTTGTCTTAACCTTAAACTAGGCTTTTACGTTTTTTTGTCAAGAAGACCTTATAGAATTGCTTAAACTTGAATATATTTTTCTTGTACGACTTATTAAACATTTTTTTATACAGGCACTTAAAGATCTTTCTGCCCTTAAACCTCTGCTACAAATGAACGAAGAAGAAGCCATTCCTGTAATTTTAACATTTTTAAAAATACAATTGTTATTTTTTATTCCATGTTACCTTAAATCAAAATTAACAATCGTTCGTATTAATTGTATTTTTTTTAAAAGAGCACGTGCAAAGTGCGTATTTATTTTTGTGAAATTCTCATAATTTTGAGAAATTTTTTTTGAAATAAAACGCAAATTTTTAAAAAAGTTGTCAAAATTAGTTTATGCACATAAAATGCTTTTTCTGAAATAAAAAATTTTTTAAAAAATTTGAAAAAAATAAATTTTTTAAAATATTTGAAAAAAATAAATTTTTTAAAAAATTTGAAAAAAAATAAATTTTTTTTGTAATTTTCAGTTTCAAAATTTTACCAAAATAAAAACTCACTTTGCACGTGCCTTAAGAAAATTGCTTTAAAATATATTAACCAATTTTTACTCGAATTTAGAAAATGAAATTTTTGATTCTGGAACAAAAGTATTTGGAATTACTTGATGAGGGCAAAACCTTAGATGCTTTGTACTGCCTCCGATATGAGTTATCAACTTTAAAGCAAAATTCCGAACACTTGCACAAGCTTAGCAGGTTTGATTTATTTTAATTAACCCTTAAAAAATAATTTTTTTTGCAAGAAATAGATGAAATTTGGATTTTATATGCTACTCAAATGCGAAGAAAAAAAGTGTTTATAGTCTCTTTATATTTTCGACAAAACCCCTAACTAAGGAATTGAACGAAGTTATGAATATTATATAAATTTAGATTAATGATAAAATATCATATGATAAGAACGTTAAAATTTGTAATTCGAAATATGACTTTAAACGTGCCCTTATAAAAATAATGGATAAAAATGTTTTAAAACGCAAACTTCAACATATATTCCTTTAATCATTATTTTTATGCAATTTCTAAAACATATAGCTTGTATCACTTTAAAACTATATCTCATCCAATAAAATTGTTTATTGTTATAGCTATCTACTCTGCCAAAACCCGACTGACATAAGGTCACTCGCCGGCTGGGAAGGGAAAGGTCTTCCATCGCGTCAGAAACTAATGGAAAAATTGCAGAGTATTTTTTTAATTAAGCATACTTTATTATATAATTATCAGTTTGTTTATCCTTATAGATTTCACCGCCATTTAAAGTAAACTTAATGATGTTATGAAAAATTTGTAGTATGAATATACATAAAATAATTAGACCAAACAAATAAGGAATAAAGCATAAGCCGTTTAAAGGCACATTGAGCTAATAAATAACCAGTCACTCTATTTTTTGTTATGAAAAATCAAACTCAGAGGACTTATATGATCATTTTTTTGGCAACATTTTTAATAATTGAAGTGTTGATTTCAATTGTCATATGTGTTTATTTATATCCATTTCTACTAAAAAACATTTATTGAAAATACCAAATTTTACAGCATTTCTTCCCCCCAACGTCATGTTACCGCCAAAACGACTCGAAAAACTTCTCTCCCAAGCTCTTGAACTGCAACGACAACGTTGCTCTTTTCACAATTCAACCGCCATTTCTAACTTTGAACCATCACTCTTTTTCGCAGGAGTACCTCCTCCTCCTCTATCTCCTGGTATGGGCGCTCCTTTCTTTACTCCTATATATGGTAATATATTTATTTTATTTAACAAGTAATAATTTTTTGTTTTAATTGTTATTAATTATAGCACAGGTCAACAAATTTTTGAGAATTATGAGCTATATGGAGATTAAACCTGCCATCTTAGGGATTTTCAAATGCGTTTACCGTGTTTTCTAATCAAATTTAGTTAGTCAGCTATAAACATTAAAAATTTTAGAAAAAATGCCAAAAAAACAAAAAAGAATTAAAAACAAAATAAATTGTTTTTTTTGCATATTTAAAACAGCTAAATTGTTAAATTCAAACTTCAAATAAAACTTTTTTTAAAAACAGATATATATAGTGTCGTATTTAAGTTTGGACGCGAAAATATTTTGTATTATCTAAATGCTGATGTAAAAGCTTGATAAAATTTTATTTCTCATTATTTGATACGATAAATATAAGTTACAAGGGATTTTTATATGAAAAAAAGATTCATAATTTTCTTTATTTAGGGTATTCTCGACCTGTCAATTTGGTCAAAAAAGGCCATTTTTCGATATGGACGGATGTAAGGAGCCAAGGCCGGAAGAAACTAATAAAAACGAAATATATATATGAGATAAGGCCATCATGGGGATAAATTCTTTTATGTTTTCATAAAAATCACGGCTGTGCCATTAAAATTTGTTGGCCTGTGTAGTATGGCATTAAGAATTAATTTGTTAAACACAATTTCTTCTTCAAGTTCTATACCATAATATATTTAATCAACGTTTTTCGAATTTTTTGGCTAGAATGAATGACCTTAACTAGTATTAAAGTGTAAACGAGGCAAATTGTTTTTTTTAAATATTTGTCAATATATATTTTAATTGTAATGATAATAAAAATACTAATAATATTAAAATAATAAAATGTTGTTGATTATTATTGTTTTATTTAACAATGGTATTTTCCGGTATTAAACATATAATAAATTATATATAAAGAAAAATTAAAATATACAGAATTTTCGAGAATTTAATTCTCTTTGTCAATGAGTAATAAATAATAAAAAATAGAATGGAATGGTGTATTTCATGAAATATTATAATTGGATGTGGTCAAAAGTTTATTAAGATGCTGGTAATAGTATGAGAAATAATTTAAAAAAACACATAGAGTACGTATTATTACAAAATTAGTAAAAAAAAATTTTTTTTATATATAATTTATTATATGTTTAATACCGGAAAATACCATTGTTAAATAAAATAAATATGATTTCGGACTTAAATTCTTATAGATTATTATTGTTGTTATTATTATTATTTATTATTATTAATATTAAGGTTATTATTAATATTATTATTATTAATTATTATTAACATTGTTTTATTATATGTATTAATTATCCTATTAATTTTAACTAGGTAATAGCCATCCCTCTGACCTATTTTTTCAAGCGGAAGGATCGCTGTTAGCCTCACAACTTGCCAATTTACAGAAACATCAGCAATACCAAAGTCGTTCTGGTTTAAGAACTACGTCTGGATGTGAATTTAGTACCACTGCTCCATATGTTCGAGGTTTCATAAAGAACTCATTATTAAGAATATGGATTTTGTTTTAATTTTTGTTTATTTTCAAAGCGAATTAAATGAGTTAGTTTAGGTAGGCTTAAGGTTTAATAGAAAATAATAATATATGCATTATCAATGTATTTATAATTATTATTTTAATTATCTATTTTCAAAACTAACCCATTTTTTTCCTTACAATAGTTTTATTATGTCTCGAAAACTTCTTTTAGCATTTTCGGTGCTTAATTATGGCAAGCTCACAATTATCGAGATATAACTGTTTTCTTAACCTGTCTTTATTACAAGTCGTGATAAGTTTTTTCACATTTTAAATAGCAATAAAACATTTTCAATTAAGTGACAAACTCGCTTATTAAATTATATACCATGCATGACCTATGTTTCCGAACTCGAAAACATTCAACTATTATTATGTTACAAAACAGATGATTCCAAAAACTTACAACAAGAGCCTTACGGTTCCTTATCGGTTCCCACGACCCCGGCCATAAACACCCAAGATCCTTCATCTTCCCGTAACTTTGCTGATCAATCCCGCTCAAAAGCTAGCTTCGAATTTAACGTGCTTAATAGTAAGGACTGCCTGCATTTTTTATCGAAAATTTCTTTCCACTTTTCGTTTAAAAACTTGCCTCCAAAGTTTTGAATATCAAAGATATTTTTTTTGACAAATTTACAGTTGAAATTATGGTTACCTCTACGATAGGAGATTTTAATTTTGTGCCTTCTTTTTGAATTTGTTAATCATACTTATAAGTCTTGTCAAGACCCCTGATATATTTTGGCCAAATTCACAATAAAAATTTAAATTTGCATAATAAATTATTTTTTAATTATTTTACATCATTTTATATGTATTTGGTTGGCCAAACTCATTTATAGATATTATCTATTTTAGGCCCCTACAGACTGGTTTAAAAACCTAGGTCAACAAATTTTTGAAAGTTTTGAGCTAACTACGGAGATCAAACCTGCCATCTTAGGGATTTTCAGATCCTTTTACCGTTTTTTCGCATATAAATATCACTTGTAACTTATATTCTTTATCTCAAATTATGAGAAATAAAATTTTAAGTATAACAAGCTCTTACATTAACAAGCTAATAGAGAATTAGCTTCTATAATTACCATACTATATATTTGTTTAATATTATTTGCAGTCTGAGTTTAACAGTTTTTCTATTGTGAATATACATAAAAAAAATTCACTTTTTTTCGTTTGTGAATTTTTTTTGTTCTTTTTAACATATTAAAAATCTTCAATATTTATAGCTGACTTACAAAGTTCAATTAAGAAAAACGGTAAACAGATTTGAAAATTTCTAAGATTGGTTTGATCTCTGTAGTTAGCTCATAAAATTTTTTTAACATGTAAATACAAAAAGGAATTTATACCTATGAAGTGTTTTTTTTTCTTCAATGTATTGTACTTTGGCTAAAAACAATTACATTTCAAACCTCTTCTTTGTTTTCCAGAAAATTTTACACAGTGTAAAATTTTCTAAAACAGCTGACGTTTTGAGTCAGGCTGATTATCATGACATCAAAAGTTTTAAGGGTTTGGCTAGGCCTGAAAATCCACCCACTGCAAATTACTCATAATTAAATATTATGTTCCATAGTTTTTTCAAGTATATTATATGAATATAATTTAAAATGTAGGAACTAACCCCAGTTCCACTAACATTTCCGCGTATCTCAATTACTACCCATCGTCGACAAATTTTAATGCTAGCTCTGCAAATAATAATAATGCAACATCTATCGATAACAACAATAACAATATTAGTAATAATAACAATAATAATGAGAATAATAATAATAGAAATCTAGCCGCTGATTTTTTTAACCTCTATTCCAATAACTCCGCTAACAACAACAACAACAATATCGGGGGCAATAATTTCCCACGCCCGCAACCCTTTAGTCATTCTCGCCAATTTTCCTTCGGGTCCCTTTCTTCCAACGGTCTTGGCTTTTACCCACCTGCCGCCGCCGCCGCATTTGGAGGCCTTTTTCATACTACGCCTGTTAGCTCGCTCCTAACCGACCACGTCTGCTCCAAGTACCTTATTTTTTTAATACATTGTTTTTATAATAGCACTGGTGTCGGCAGAAATTTACGAAAATTGTAAACTTATACCGAATACGTAAGCCCGCCCTGCCCGGTGGCTTGCCCGTAACGGGTTAGGTCGGGCATTTAATTTAAAAAAGATATCGTGGGCCGGGGTTTAAAATCTCATATTGCCTTATTTTTTATAACTTTTATTATTATTAACAACTAAATGGTAATTCCATCTCATTTCAACATAATCCGAAAGGAACCCCTTTTAATTTGGCTTAAATTTTATTGAGGTTAATTCATCTAAGGGGATCTTATAATCTGGAAATTTATTTCGGACCGAAAGTATTATTGCCGGAGATAGGGTCAAAAGAAATTAATTGCGATTTTGAATCTTTCCCCGTATTTGAGTTCAACTTTTTGATGTTAATATTAAAAAGTATTATAGCTAGAGACTTAATTGTTTTATTCTGCAGAAGACGATAAGGGCTATTTTTCATATGTTTATGGGTTTTAAAATTATTTGTTTAAAACTTTTGTAATTTAAATTTAAAGAACATTATAGTATTGATCTTATGGAAAAAAACGTAGTTTTGAGTTTTTAAATATTTATGAATATACGAGTTTTTAGAATTCATTATGAGTGTGAACTATAATTTTTTGACGGACTGAGACGTTTTTATTTGGAAAATGAAAAAGAATTTAATAGTTTACTTGTTCTACCAATAAATTTAGCTTCCCTGTAGTATATTAAAATATTTAAAATTGCCATTTTGTTTATATATGAGAGTTGGGTCGGGGTGGGTAGTGTTAGGCTAAATCATTTTTATTAATTTGATTCAAACTATTGTCATTTTTGGAAAGAAAGAGGGGAACTTCAGAACAAAAAAAAATTGGTAATTTTCAGTATTTTACTCCTATCTTCTAAGCCGACTTTCGCTGGGTTACTCAAAACTACTTGAAAAGATTTAAAATTGCATTTTATACATCTAAACATCACTATATAACATAAATTTCCCCCAACATTTTTTAACGTGCCCATAGCTTTTTATAGAATAAAAACCAAAGTTTGCCAGGTTTTTTTGAAATTTTAAGGTGTAAAAAATAAAAACTTAAAATTTTTATGCTTATATATGTTAACTTTTACTAGTCATTTTTAGTTTGATGAACAATATTAGAATATGTACATAATTCTCAATATTTATCCTCGGAAAAATTCCAAAATTTGTTAAATTTATTGTATAAAAAAAAATTTAAGAGGATTTTAGAAAAAATAATAAGGTTAAAAAAATTTGTAAAAATTTATTTTTCTATTATTTAATAGTTTTTAAATAAAACAGCCTTAACAACGTTAAATTCCGACAAAAATAAGTAAAATAGAAATATATTTGGCCTATTTAGAATATTATGATTTAACAGATTTTCTTTTTTTATGATTATCAACAAACCTAAAATAAACGTAAAAAGTCAATTATTTTATGAAACGTAGTGGTATGGTTTTTTAATATTATAATTACATAAAAGAAGTCAATTTTAGGGTTAAACAACTTTAAATGATTATAACGGGCAGAATTAGCTTTAATGATGAATAATAAGACTAAATATTAGACCCAATTTAATATAAACAAAATATAGACATTCAGTCTTTTTTACTAATTTTTACAAATGCCAAATATGTTTTTAAAAGGCTATTTAGAGCAAGGCACACCATATATATCTAACTGACCTTAATAAAGTTTAAAAACCAACAATTTAAGTTCCAATTACATTTTAGTTTTATAATATAGACGCACTAAACCTGTTAAAGAAAGAGGAAATATTACTGTTATTTGATTCTATGGGCATATGGATTTGGGCATTGACCTAAAGTTTTTTTATAACTAAATGCGTTCCTAACGAGTTTTAAAACAAAAATTTGTTTTAATAAATACATTAAATTACAAATTTAATAAAAATAATGGAATGATTTAATAATCTCATTTTTTTATAATTTACCTATCTAGTTTTTTAAGATTTTCTATACATAACATATATACTATTTTTTTAACACTTTAACAGGCAAAATATGAATGATTACATAGGTTCTATATATTTTTAGATAATTATGCAAAAATATTAAAAAAATAAGCTTGCACAGACGAATACAATCTGCGTTAGTTTTTTGACACCTGAACATTTGCTGTTTTTTGGCAAATTTAGGTATTTTTATTGTAGAAGCGTCAAAATTGAGTGAAAAAAGGTGGGGCTATTATATGTTATTAAGCGATATTTTATCTATAAAATAAATGTTAAATATTAAAAAAAGATTGGCTGGTTAACCAGAAAGTCGATTTTGAAAATAGGCAAAATTTTCACTTTTTTCGGTTTTAAGGTTCACCTTTTCACTGTAAATTTAATAATAGTAGTAATCAATTAAATCAAACTATTATGGCCTAACATAATTGCCCATATGTTCTGCTTTTTGAATACTGTCAAATTTAAGTACATTGGCATATTCTAATATAGTGCAAAGGGCATAATTATGTCCCAAAATTAGGGCAAAAAATTGATTTTTTTAAATTTTGTAAAAAGTCATGCCGGTCCCAAACTTTTTATATCATTTATTTATTAACATTATTAAGGGCCATATTCTATAAATTTTTCAGAAAATTCAAAGATACGTTTTTTGAGCTATTTGTGTTTAAACTTGACTTTAATTTTTTGGTAACTCAAAATAAAATTTTTTTTAATAATTTTTGCGTCTAAGGTAGCCCTTATTACGATCTTCAAAATAAAAAAAAAATTATGACTCTAGCTACAATACTTTTGATGATACATGCGAGCAAAGTTGCCTCAAATTTTTTTTTTGCAAAAAAAATGAAAAATATTTTTGCTCATATCTCGGTCAAAAATCACTTCCGGTCAAAAAAAATTTATATTTTTATCAGCACCCAAGGACCCTACCAATGTACCAATTTTCAGCCAAAACTGAGACTTCAAGGGAAAAAGTTTGTCGATTTGAGCTGGAATTGACCAAATATATTTTTAACATAATGAAAGGAATTACTTCTTCATTCTATATTTTATTGATAATTTTAATTCGGGCAAAGCCGAGCTTAAAATTAAACACTAAATTCCGGACCGGAGTATTACGGCCCAAGTAGAATTCTAATGTTCCTTCCGATTTTCAAATCTTTACCTCGTTATTTCAGTTCATTTTTTGATCCTAAACATGAAAAAGTAAAAAAATAATGATTAAGTGACTTTTTCTGCAACTTACTTAAGTTTAAGTTTTTTTATATGTTTACATGGGTTTTAAAATATTTGTTTAACTTACTTTTTTATTTATAAAATTTAAATAAATTTATAATATTATTCTTATGGAAAAACTTTAAGTTTTAGTTATTAAATATTTTTTAAATTTTTGAGTCTTATAATTTTTTTACGGTCTGAAACGTTTTTATTTGGAAAATGAAAAAGGATTTGAAAATCAAGTAGATTACTTGTTCTCTAATAAATCTGGGGCGCGTTAACCTGCGTTAATAAAAATTAAATTTATTTCACAAAATTGTGTGTTAAATCGGGGTGCGCTAGTGTCTTTGCTAAATCATTCTTATTATTTATGCAATTAAAATGCAATATTTACATCTTTTAAAGCATAAAATAATATCATTCATGCCATTCATATTATAGGGAATCTTTTCCCCACGAAGTGCAACAAATCCTGAGCGATCACATAGATGAAGTGTGGTACTGTAAGTTCTCTCACGACGGAAAATACCTCGCTACCGGTTCCAAAGATTCAACAGTCATCATATGGGATATAAACTTTGTTTGACCCTTTTTATTTATTTTTTACTTCTTTCCCAGAAACTACTGGACTTCATAAAATCTAACGATTTTTATTTTTATTTTATCGAATACTCCTTTATTATTTTTAATGTTTTTGACATCTAAATTAATTTTTTACAGTCTTGACTCACCCCTTGCATCGTTTTCTTTGGAGTTAGTAGCTATTTTGGTCCCGAGATTATCAAAGTCTTAGTTCTATGCTTATAAATAAAAATTCAGGCTAAACCAATATGTAAAACGTTTTTATAAATATTAATTTATGACCTTATAAAATGTATGTTTGTATTTTCAGGAAACCCATCAAGTTTCTAAAAAGCACACTTTGCAAGGTCATTCTTACGGTGTCTCCTACCTGGCTTGGAGTCCGGACGATAGCATGTTACTCGCTTGTGGACCTGACGACTGCCCTGAAGTTTGGTTGTGGAATATACAAGTATATAAACTTGCCTTTTTTTATGTTTATATAATTTTATAAAATTTACAAAATTGAATGGATAAATATATTATTTAGCAATTAAAAGCTTTTGAATTTAGGAAAAAGTGTTTTTGAATTGTGCATAGCCTTAAATTTTTAAAGAAAAATTAGCTCGACGTTCTCTTTGTTTTTATCCACACAGACCGGTGATTTGCATATAAAAATGCGACATTCACCCGATGATAGTCTAACAAGCGCTGCCTGGCACCAGGACGGGAAACGCTTTGCTACCGGCGGGACCCGAGGCCAATTTTATTTATGCGTAAGTTTTTTTACAAATTGTTATTTGCCATGTAGATTTTTCCCTTCTATTAAAATTTATTGTTAGGCAAATATTTTGAAACCTCAATTGTAGGGTTGAATTAGTTAAAAATATACGAATAAATTTCCCGTCATTTACCATTTCTTACGAAGTTATGATGAATATTTCTTGTGTATCTGATATTTAAATTTTTTAAGGTTTTTTTTAATTTATTTTACTAAAATTCTGTTGAAAACTGTTTTATAATATTATTCATAACTTGGACAGGATCTCGACGGCAATATAATTGAATCGTGGGAAGGGGTTCGCATCCAGTGTATGTGGGCATTGCACGACAACAAAACCATACTCGCTTCTGATACCCATCACCGTATACGGGCTTACAACTTCGATGAGCTTAAGGACAAAAACATGTTTAATATTTAACAATTGCCATATTTTATCTTGTAAATAGAAAATTATTATTTTAATTATATAAAGACATTACTTACACAATTCGAAGTTAGTGTAATTAATAACCTGTTACATTGTCATAGGAATTCATATTCATAATTTATTTAGAAAAACTTTTGATTTTGTTTACATTTGTATGTCTAAAGCTTTTTTTAATAAAAGAAACCACATAACACTAGAGGAGATTTAAGTTTGTGGTTATAAAAACTTTGATTTAATTTTGACCAATATCATTTACTTTACTATTTTTTTTATTAAAGTTTTAATTGTCATGTTAGAATATTGGAAGACCATGCCGTAATGTCGTTCATATGCAGCGACGATGATAAACTAGCCTTGCTCAATGTTGCAAATCAGGTAATTGACTTATAAGAATTTCTATATTGACAAATTGTAATCACAGGTCTGATTGAAAACCTTGACCTATATGTAACCTGTTTAAGTTAACTAAACTTATTGGTGACAATATTCAATATATATTTTCGCAACAGTTTTTTCTTTTTTATCTTTGCGCAAAGATTCAAAATGTTTTGCAAACATTAAAGTGACTCTCAAAACTTTTATTTCTCGCCTTCTTTTTAACATTGATTTGAGTCATTTCAGGTTTAGTAGCGTAAAACTGTAAGGTGATTTGAAAATATAACAAGCAAGCAATATTCTGCTCTAAGAAGTTTTTGTCTATATATGCTATATTTTCAACATTAGCTTAAAACCACGTTAGCCATGTAAAATATAGCATTATTATTTATTAAATTGCGGTAGGGAGTTCATTTATGGGACCTCGAAGACAAAATGTTAATCAAAAAATTCCAAGGCCTTACTCAAGGATTTTACACTATTCATTCGTGTTTTGGCGGCGCCAATAAAGATTTTGTAGCCAGCGGGAGTGAAGGTTTGTTAAAAATATCGTTTATTTTGCTTTTAATTTTTGAAAATCCCTCATATTTCATCCTGGAATAAAATTCTTTTCCTGAAAGATTTAATCTTTCATTTTTATAATTATTTTCCTTTCTCCTGTTTAACGATCTATAATTTATTTAATCAAATTCGTTAAATGGTAAACATAAGAAATTTAAAATTATTGTTATAATTACCCATTACGAGTTCGATTTAAAAAAAATAACAACATTTGCATTGTAAATCGTAATTTCATACTTAGACAACAAAGTATACATTTGGCACGTGAGCAAAGAAAAACCGATTGCTAGCTTGACAGGACATGCCCGCACAGTGAACTGCGTCAGTTGGAATCCTGTGCTTAGCTCTATGATTGCAAGCGCCTCCGATGACGCCACGGTGCGCATATGGGGCCCTTCTCCGCCCTTTAGAGTCTACAATGGTATACATGTAATTTATGAATTTTTCCTCTTGTTTTTATTGTTGGATTTATTGATTGGAAAATTTAAAGATTAAAGTTTTTAGCTCTAAGCTAGCTTAGAGGCTATGATCGTTTGATTAAACTATGAAATAGCACTTTGATGGTGTTATTGGATCTAGTGATTATAAATCTTTCACGTCTATTTTACAATTTTTTCAATAGCTATAAGATTTGGGATGAGTTTTATTATAAAAAATAAAGTATAAAGATTTTTGCTTATTTGGAAAAAATAAATGGGGTTTTTTTGACATAGCTATAACTTTCTATTATAATATCATGTTTATAGATGAATTAAAATTGATAATGTTATATATTTTAGAAGCGTTAGACGTTTGAAATGCAAAATGCAGAAACACTTGACCTCAAATAATTCACAATTCTACAAATTAGTCTATAACCTTTACTCGTTTCGTTCGTTAATATATTATGTCTGATGTTTGATCAAAATTAAATTTAACGACAATTTTTCCCCAGAATTTTTGAGATATTTATAATATTGAATGCCTAAAATAATTCTAAATTCTTAATTTGATTGAACGAGATTGCAAAAGCGTCCATAATTATAAATTACAATGAATCATGATTTGAAATAAAAGATTATTTAAGAAAGGAAAAAAAAGTTTTTTATGTAAATAATGGGGTTTTTGTTTAAATTAAAGTGACTGACTTAATGTTCCAATGTACAAATTTTCTAAATTTTTAAAACAATATTTTTAGCATGCATGTATCATCTTTAATAGCTTAAAGTTTAATGAAGTGGAAAAAAAAGTTTAAAAATAATTGGTTATTTCTGATTTCTATAAAGAAAGCAATAATTTCTTTTGCCCATAGTATATGTAATTTTATCACCATTCAAAATTATAGTACAAAAGTTAAAACGTTTAGTAAAATAAAAACTTAGTTTTTTTTACCTCACGAAATTTAGAACCCAATTGCCTAGTTAACATTTTTTTTATAACTCAAATGTGAAGTTAAGGTTTATAATTATCAGTCTTTTTGGAGAAAATTTATAATGCTTCATATAATTGTTTTTAAAAACGTTGTCTACCGCTTTGTAAATATGCCAGTTTATAATTGAAAAAATTTGTACGTAGAGTTAAAAAAAAATTAAAACACTGGGCCACCCCACCTAACTAAATTATTTATTCCATGTGTGTATATTACTTTATATCGATATTATTTGTTGTCAAAAAATTACTCTTCTCTTTAATGATCATTATGTCAATATTCGTTACTATTTGAATATACAACTTCTCTCTTCAAGCTGAGTGGAGCTAAAAATAAAACGTTTTAATGATTTGAGACGGGAAAAAGTCCAACATTATATGGTTTATTGAACAAACAATTTTTAATTTTTTTAATACTGATCATTAAAATTATCTGCCTGCCAGCTGGTCAATCAATGTTATTGGCATATTATTTCATAAAGTAATACGATATGAGGTTCTCTAGGCGGGTCATCATCCACCCAAGTAATAAGCAAACTTAGAGCTGTTTTGAGTTCCGTACTGTTTGCAAATCTATATCTACCAAATTTAAATTAAGTTCATTCAAAGTCCAATTTTGAAATAAAAAAAAGATTTATTTTATCCTAGTAGCCCATAAATGATAGAATAAAATATAATTTTATTTTATTGCTATTGGTTATAAACAAAATCGAACGAATTATACAGGAAATCAAAATTTCAACATTTTTGCAAAAAAATTAAAGTTATTTTGAACGTGCACTTATAAGCAAACTTTTAGCAAAGACTCATATCAATTTTTTGCGAAATAAAAAAAAATAACAGTGTTAAGCAAACATCAGATAATTTATTATATAAATATATTGTGTATAATTTGGATACAGACATAAAAAGTAGGAAGCCATTATAGTTCTTTTCTAATAGACATTTTTTGCCCCCAATGTTATAAAATTAGTAAAAAATTTTCAATGTTAATATTTTATAATCAAAAAAATGTGAATTGGATAAAAGGGTCATAAAAAGTTATTGAGAATATAGTGTTATAGAGGCTATTAAACATTTTGTAAAATTAAAAAATTGGGGATTTCAATATGTCAACAATGTATTACACAGGTCAACAAATTTCGATGGTAAAACAAAGAATTTTATGAAAACATAAAAGAATTTGTCCATGATGGTCTTATCTCATATACGTATATCGTTTTTTTAGTTTCTTCCCGCATAGGCTCCCATCCGTCCTTATCAAAAAAAAGGCCTTTTTTGACCGAATTGACAGATTTTGCGACTTCGAGAACACCTGAAGGAAAAAATTTAAAAATTTTTTTTTTGTTATATAATTAAAAAAAACTTCAATTTTTTATTTATTTAAAAAAATATAAATATATAATTGGCCAAAATATTGAAATTTTTTATATAATAAGCAAAACAGGTAATTAAAATTTGGTCTAAATAAAGTAACTTAATTTGTTTAGATTAGAAATTCTATTAGGATTGGACCCACATGGTATATTAAGAACCATAATATTGCCTCATTGTTAATTATAATTTAAATCATAACATTATTTTTAGTTTTTAAATTAGTGTTACATATTAAGTATGTAAAATGTATGGTATATTAAGGATATTATTTTCTATGGCTGTGGCTAATAATTTTCAAAATTGTGAAAAAAATATTTCTTAGGGCACGTGCAATATGAGTTGTTATTTTAGTAAAATTTTAAAAATTTAATTTTTTTAAAAATTTTTTTAAAAATTTTTTATTTCAGAAAAAGCATTATATGTGCATATTAAATTTGGGACCTTTTTAAAAATTTGCGTTTTATTACAAAATGAATTTTCAAAAATTTTGAAAATTTCGCGAAAATAAAAACTCACTTGCACGTGCCCTAAAATAAAAAAAATTTTAGCGGTTAATATCAAAAATGAGAATTTAGGTTTTTTGGTCGTTTTAGGATATGCCTAACAAAATATTTTTTATAAAAAAATTTTTAAGGGCGCGTTCAAACTCGGTTTATTTTTTTAAAAATAAAAATTGAATTTTTTAAATTTTTTTTAGAATTTTTTAAAAACTTTTCTTACAGAAAAACTATAAAAATGCTAATAACAAAAATTTGCGATTTTTTGTAAATTAGTGTTCAATGTCAAAAGGTAAAAATTTTTTAATTTTTTTTCGCACTAGCCGCCTCAATGTTATTCAAATGCGTGCGATTTTTTTCGTCAAACTTATTTTTCCACTAGCCGCAGCCGGTGACACCAAACATGTACGAAAATAATTTGATTGGTCAACCAATCAAAAATGAGCTAGAATATTTTAATCATAAAACTAACCCTAAATTAGTCCAACGTTACCGTTATGCTAATTTCACTCTAACCTTAAGCTAACTACATTGTTATACTAATCTATTTTCACCCTGACACTAAGCTAACCTCACCCTAACCTTAAGACTATCCTACCCTAACCCTAACTAAACCTCACCAAAATCTTAAGCAAACTAATTAAAATTTTACCTCAACCAAACGTTAAACTAACCCTAATCCAACTTTGCCATAACCTAACCCTAAACTATGTGACAATGTTAGCATATTTTATGGATTTTCGTTTCGTGCAACTTTGGGTCCAACCGCCGCGGCCTATATAAAATATCTAGTTTTTAAGGTAATTAATAGCCAAAAATAA
Organism: Acutogordius australiensis; assembly: GCA_030555515.1. Lineage (NCBI taxonomy): Eukaryota > Metazoa > Nematomorpha > Gordioida > Gordea > Gordiidae > Acutogordius > Acutogordius australiensis. The sequence continues at coordinate 30,717,661 of CM060243.1, forward strand.
TTTTTTACTGCATAATATTTTTTATCATTAATCTTTTTTAAAATGCCTAGACCTAAAAGTACGATTTAATTTATAATAATTTATATAGTTTATTGACAAGATTATAATTTAATGTAATATTAAAAATTAAAAAATTTCATTTTACAATTTTTTTTAATTTGAGTTAGATATTCAGTATACATTAATGATAACCTATTTTAGTTTATAATTAAAGCGTATTTCTTCAAAATAATGAAAAATAAAATTCCTAGCGTTGAAACTCTTGAAATTATAGAAGTTTAAAAATGGGGTCCGTATAGAGCCCACTGTAGCATTCGCTACAAGCCTTGGCCCCCAACATATCCCAGAACGAATGGCAAAATATAAAAAATGTCACACTTTTTGAATTATATTTAAAGTAATGATTTAAGTGTACTGAGTGGTGTTCTAATTATTGAATAGGGTTTTTATTACCGTCAAATCACACATGCTCGGTTATTAAATTACTGTTTGGAATGTATCCCCAAATACCTTGTTCGAACGTGCACGTATAAGCAAACCTTAACCCGCGAATGGTAGGGTGAGATAACGCGAATGGTACAGTGGGGTCCATACGGACACCAAATTTAAACCTCTTTAATTTCAAGAGTTTTAAAGCTATGATCTTTATTTTTTTTATTTTAAAGAAAAACGTGATCTTTAATTATAAATTAATATAAGTTGTCATTAATTAATAGTCCAAATTTTATTTGACACAAAGTATAATAGAATCTGAAAAATTGAAATTTTTCCATATTACATTAACCCGCTGGTAGGGTGAGAAATTTGTAACGCCAATGCTGGCGGGGTCCATACGGTCCCCTTTTAAACCTTAATAACATCTAGTAAAGCTAAAATCTTTATTTTTTATTATTTCACAGGTCAACAAATATTTATTATGAAAACATAAAAAAATTCACATGATGGCCTAATCTCATATATGTTTTTCGTTTTTCTTAGTTTCTTCCGATTTTGGCTCCTTAAATCCGTCTATAACGAAAAATGGCCTTTTTTGACCATATTGACAGATCTAAATATACCCTATAAAGAAAAAATTTAAAATTTTTTTTTGCATATTAAAATCCCTTGTAACTTATATTTTTGATCACAAATAATAGAAAAAAAAATTTATTAATATATCAAGCCCTTACATCGGCATTTAGATAATACAAAATATATCGCGTCCAAACTTAAATACGATCAGGGATTGGAACCGCCGCAAAAATTCAAAGTGTTTCCGGTTCCGGTTCTTTTCGAGTGGAACGCGGTTCCGGTTCCGGTTCCAAAAATAATATCGGTTCCGGTTCCAAAATTTTCGCAAAAATAATTTTTTGCCCCCTTAAGATTCTTTTTCCCTTTAAATAAATTGCTACAAACGCTCTATATGTGTATATATTTATTGAAAATTTAACAAATTTTATTGTATATAAATTTATAAATTGTTCAATTTTAATAGCAATATTGATTGTAACAGATCCGTGTTTATTCTGGATCTTAGTTCGGACAACATATATTTCAAGGTTGAAAATGATCTTTCGACACTAACCTAAACATTATAATTAAATAATAACTTTTTGCTGTACACCATATGACCTAGCAACTAGGTGCATTGTGGGAGCCCAGAAGACTTTCCCAAAATTTCAGGATATTGTCAATATTGGAGTCAAAGGTAACCCTCAATTTTTTTATTTCTGTCAATAGATCGAGAACTGGATTATTTTGACCTATTGATTGTTTTTTAAAAAGAATTCGTATTTCGTAATTTCTTCAAGTTCAATTTCACCAACTGACTTTTTTTCATTGATAAAGTTTATTATAAGTTCTTTATATGAAGTTTTGTTCGTCTCCGATAGTCAGTAGACTTTATATCGAGGGTCTAGAAATATAGCTCCATATAAAAAGTGATAACAAAACGTTTGTTCCCGTTTTGCATGTAACTAATTATTGTTTGCTAAGCCAACTTATTTAAATCAAAAGTTAGCCTTTCACAAGTGGATAAAGTCAATTGATGTTTTGAAGTTTTAAAGAGGTAAGTTACAAACTTCAAGTGTTTTTATTAGGTCTCTAACAATACAATCCTGAGACTTGTTAAAAGTAAATCAGGAATTTTGTTTTTATGTTAACTAAAATATATATAAAATTCTATACTTAGCCTGTGTATCACTTGTAAGTTGATACCATAGAGAAATAATAGCAAGGATATTTGAATTTTTAGAATTTAAAAAAGAATTCTTAATTCCTTTACTATTTTCTACCATTATTATGTTTTATTTTAAGATATTTTGCTGTGGTACTTTACATACTAAAATTAAGTTAAAATCTAAACTTTCAAAAAAAAATTCTATAAATTAGGCGTAAATTCATCATATGTATAGTTTTTGATTGATCCTCGTAGAATTATCTAAAATGTTAAATCTGGAAGAAGTTCTACAGTTTTTTATTTTGTTGTTGTCAGTTAATGTATATACCGACAATTGAAGGTTATAACTACCAAAGTATTTTGAATAATGTTTTTTATACTCAATCCTGTTGACTCATCATGTTCAAACATGCCTAAGTGGATAATTTGGATGCTTTTTCCATTGTAAATTTGTTCTTTTATTGAGATATCTATCTTTATAGATTTTTTTTCAAAATAATTCATTATTTCAATAGATTTAATAGAATCCCTAAAATAAAAATTTCTAAACCGAAATATTTACTTATCCTGGGCTTCCTTCATTCTTTTTTTTAACTCTAACTTTTCAGGGTGGACAAAACTTAAATGTTTTACTAAATTTGTGTTATGATTCCTTTAATGATAACATCGCAGTATCTACAATGGGAATCTTTATTTTGGGCATGAAAATAGTGCTGTAGGGCATTTTTAAGCTTCATGTTAACGAGGAAATAAAAACTAAAAAATAGTTAAAGTTCAATTGGGACCGCAGTCAAAAATCAAAACGGTTCCGGTTCCTAATTTTTTTTCCGCGGTTCCGGTTCTTTCGGTTCCGGTTCCAATCCCTGAATACGACACGATATATTATCGATTTTTAATGAAAATATTATTTGAAGTTTAAATTTCACAGTTTAACTATTGTAAATATGCAAGAATAAAATTTCAATTTTTTTTTGTTTTTGAATCTTTTTGGTTTTTTAACTTTTTTTATAAAATATTCAATGTTTATATAACTGACTAACTAAGTTTGATTAGGAAAAATGGTAAACGGATTTGATATTCCCTGAGATGGCAGGTTTGATCTCTATATAACTCATAACTCTCAAAAAATTGTTGACCTGTGTTTTGAAGAGAAATACGTGCTCTTTATTTATAGACTAATTTTAGTTATCATTAATGAATATTACAAATTTTATTTGACACAAAGTAGAAAAAAATCTAAATAATTGAAATTTTTAATTTTTCCAATTTACATTAAATATATCATGTCAATAAATTAAATATATCAATATTTTTGAACAAACCGTGTTTTTACGTCAAGTAGAACACATTTAAAGAGTTGCATGGAAAAAAATATTTTGATATAAAAAATTATTTTTGGCTAAAAGCGAAAAAAACAGTAATTCAGTTATACAATACAAACATTTTGCATACTTACTAATTAAAATTACACTGGTCAACAAATATTTGTCAGAAACGCGAATTTTATGAAAATATAAAAGAATGCATCCCTATGATGGCCTAATCTCATATATGTTTTTCGTTTTTCTTACTTTCTTCCGTCTTTGGCTCCTTAGATCTGTCTCTAATGAAAAATGGCCTTTTTGACCAAATTGACAGATCTAAATATACCCTAAAAAGAAAAAATATAAAAAAATTTTTTGCATTTGAGGCAATATTATAGTTTTGAACATTTTACTATGTGGGGTCCATACAGACCCTTAGTTTCTAAATTCTAAATTTTGTTATTAGACATGGACCAAATAATTACTAGTTTGGTTTATTATATATTGAAGAAAAAAGTCACAAAATTTTGGCCATTAATATATATTATATTTGAAGGTATTTAAAATATAAAAAGTGTTGGGGTCCGTATGGACCCCACAGTACCAATCGCGGGTTAAGCAAAAACTTATTTAACCAAATTTTTGCGAAAAAAATATGTTGAATTCTGTACCTTAAAACTTTAAATCTTTTTATTAAATATATAAAATAATAGTGTTAAGCAAACATCTGATAATTCATTATATAACATATTATGTATAATTTGGACATAGACATGAAAATTGAAAAGACATTACCTTATCTCTCTTTTAAGAGATAATTTTTTGCCCCCAACGTTGTAAAATTAGTAAAAAAATTAATAATTAAAAAAATGTGAATAGGGTAAAAGGGGCATCATATGAAGTTATAAAAAAAATAGTGTTACAAAAGCTAATGAACATTTTGTAAAATATAAAATTGGGGACTTTAAAAAATCAACAATGTATGATTAGTGTAATAAAGCGGGATGATTTTTACGAAATACGTTTTCGCGGAATGAAATACACAAAAAATTAAGTTGGGTTGAATCCCATCGCAGGGGATTAAATGCTTGTTTCAAAAGAGAAATGACAAGATAGGATGGAATTGTTAAATAAAAAGCTTTTTAAGCTCATTTTAAAAACAATTTTGACCTTTTTTGAATGATCAATAGCCCTAGTCAATTTAAAACATGGCAAAAAAGAAACGAATATATTTAAAAGCCAAAAATTATTAAGTATAAATAATCTAGAAATGTTGTCCCTTTAATTGGTGATATTTAAACGAATACTGCTTTTTATTGTTATCAAAAACATCACAAAAGTGCCTAATGTCAGAATAAATCAAAAAAAAATGCTAGCAGCTATTTTCGTGACCAGCTAAAATATATAAGTTGCATGTGGTTGAAGATGGCTCTATAGAGGGTCGACTCGCAAGAACAACCGTTTTATCCGAGCCGAGAAGCTTGAAGATGCGGCTTTTATCACATATTTCTTGAGTAATCATCTACCAAATATAAGAATAAATAAATGTCAAAAAAATATCAAAAGAGGTTTAGCATGTTATTAAAGCTACCTTAAAAATTGCAACGCAGCTAATAATTTTATTTAGGGCCTCGTGCAAAATAGGTTTTAATTTCGCGAAAAAACGAGAAATTAAAAAATCCTGTGTTTTTCAATTGAGAGGAAAAAATTCGTTTTAAAAGTCATTTTATATTTTGGATAAAACGCCGTCTTTAAACTAAAGGATATATAAAAAATGAATATAAATAAGTAAATAATTCATTAAAGTCTAAAGAAGTAAGTTATAATTATTAATTATTATTTAAATCTATTAATTTTTATTCGACAAAGAGAAAAAAAAATATAAAAAAATTGGTTTTTACTTTGCAGTTAGCCAAAAGAGGGAAAAATCAAAGAATGAAAATATTCAAAAAATTACTTCGTTTTGGGTGACAAAACTTTTGCCTTGCATGCCATGGGGATGGAAAGCTAATACACTATCCGCCAAGCAAACTATAAAAGATTATAGCTCAAATTAGATAATTTAGCTTATATTGATTGATATTCATAGATTAATGAAAAAAGTATAACACCAAAAATTTAAAAATGAGCACATAAAAATTACCAATAGATTCAATTTTAAATTGGAACTGAAGGCAAGAATTTTTAAGGAAAGGACCACCATTTTCTTCACTATTGACATTGGGTGGAGGTTCAGTTCTTAGATTTATTATCCGAACTTTTTCTATAAATCAAATTGTATATTATAAAATTTGCTATATATCTAGAGCTTGCCAACCATTGTTTTTGGTCGTGCTTATTAGGAATATGTAATCAGAATTTATCCCAGTAGGTATTAAAAGACTCAAATAGATATTAACAAAACATAATTTTTATTTTATTGAAGGTTTTTGTCTAAAAAAATTTATTTTCAATCCTAAAAAATCAAATTAAATTGTTATTATGTTTAGGTTAACTTTTTATAACATTTTGCGATTCCAAAATTTAAAAAATTTTAGTGACAGTCTCAGTATAATCATTAAATATTCAATAACCTCTCTCCTCTTAAAAAAATTTCTTGCCACCCTTTATAAAAGTTTCTGCATACGCCCCTGAGTATTTTACCTTCATCGATATAATTTAAAATAGGCCCTTAAATTCTAATAAAAATTTGATTGATCTTTGATTTAAATCATTTTTAAAATAGAAATAGATTATATTATTTGTAAAAAAAGGAATTAGATTAAAGATCATAAATCCTTTTCAAAACTGTGAAAAATCATAAATCATAGATAGTATCTATAATCTGTATCTAGATCTTGATCTAAATCATGCCCAACCCTGGGCAATGGACGCTCTATAAGTAAATCCGTGTAAATGTATCCATTAAATTTTCGTTTCCAAAAATCATTGATACATAAAAATAATAAAAATGTTCTTAAAAATTAAAATTTTAATATATAGACAAAAAATGTGAAATTCAAAAAATTTAATTTAATAACCAAAGGCCTAAATTTAACATTTTTAAAGCCTTACGATCATAGCATAAGAGAAGAGATTCTTTGTCTAATTGAGTCATGTTAACGATATCGATCTTCCTTTCACTTGTACCAATTTTATCTAAGGAAGGGAAACGCATAAATTAGTTATGAAACTTAAATTATTTTAAAAATCAATTAATTGACAAATTTTTATTTTCATATATAAACTAATCAAATTACAACTACTATCATTCATATATTTAATTATACGTTCTTTGAACTTTAAAAGCCTGTTATAGACATTGAAAATCTTTAAAAAAATATTCAAGAATTAAAGAACATTTACTATATATTATAAAAATAGCCAAAATGTTAATTCCAAAACATAATAATTTCTACGTTTATAAATCATGGCATTCTAAAGATGGGCAAAATATTTTGTACAACATAAATGAGGATGTTTTTATAGTGAAAAATTTAATATTTTATTTCATTACAAAAATTAAAGTTTGTTTAAAAAAAAATCTTTAATTTGTTAAAAAAGTTTCAATGTCGCTAAATCATTATCAAACTTTGCCAATATTTCAAGTGTGAAGGCCATATCCCAATTTATTTTGGAAAAACAAAAAAACATCAAAAATAAGGCCTCATGTAATTTTAGTAAGTTTAAAAAACTTCTTACTTATAAATTTAACTTTTAGAATATTATTGCTTTTAACATTTTTTAAAGGTCATGCCAATTTTCATTTGCATTCTTTAAGGAATTATAAAATTATAATTTTCATATGCATAACATTAACTATTTAAGGTTAAATGTAGTTACATATTTCATATTTAAAAGAAGTAATACCCGTAAACCAAAGAGGATTCGCGTTTAAGTCAACCATGTTAATCGATAATTTTTCGTTTTCGTAATTAAAGGCATGTTGTTGTTGTTGTTGTTGGTCGGTAATTCTAACAAATCAATTGCTTCTTAGTAACATATAACTAAAATTTAAATAACTTCTAAAAGTGGAAAAATATAATGAAAGAAAAATTGTAATAAGAGGGCATCACTAAAATATGTCAGCGTGTTTGAACTAAGGGATAAGATTAGATTACTTAATCCGCACATCGACACATACGAAAGGATATTCCATTTCGGGTACAATTATAAGTTCGAATACTTTGAGATACGGAGATAGTTGACAAGGAAAACTCTGCAGAGATTCAATATAATATGTCCTCTCGTACTAGCTACAGTCATATTTGGCCAATTTGAGGGAAAATTATTCTTTATATTAGAATTATGTAATTCACGGGTCATTTTTTAATATTTTGGCATCAATTATGGAGTTACCTAACTACTTATTATGTGGCACAAATTCCCACGCATATTTTTACCAATAAATGTATGAGCCTTCCAATGTTTACAGCAGGCTTAAAAAAGCGGCTGAAAAATAACTTAACATTTATTTACACGGTTATATATTTCTTCTAAATTTTTTTTCCAAAACTGTTAACCAATGATTATACCTTAACAAGCATAAATTTGTTCATGGGTTCGTACCACTGCATTAGGGTAATGCAATCGGACTTAGCGGTACATAAAAATTTGTTGCCGTTATAAGGGTTTCGAGCAACCGAACATTTATAAATTCCTTTTGTATCGGGTACTTTTGTGCTCGGATTATTAAATTTTCTATTTAATGAAAGCATTTGATCAAACATATTGAGCAATAATATAAATGTTGCATGAAGATTTTAACGAAATAAATATGATCGATAAATTTTTTTTTCAATCACGTTATTGAAAAAAGAATTAATTATAATTATAGAAAGAAATGATCAAGTTATATTATATTATTTGTTTATAATTTTATAAGTTATAAAATAAACGTCTGAGAGGTGTAAATCACATACTTGGCAAATAATTTTTCAGGTAATTTGCCCATAGGAAGGGAAAAGCGATGGCCAGATTTGTTCATTAAAACGGTCAAATCGTGTTTGTATAAATAGGTCGACGTTTTGCCTAAAATTGAAAAAAAGTAATTAGGTAAAATCAATTATATACTATAATAGTACATGTAAAGTGAAGGTTAATAATTAAAACAAAACAGTATAAATTTTCTTTTGTAAAAGTAAAAATTTCAAGAATGATTATTATATAAAGTATGAACCTGAGATAGACATGAGAGTGTTTTTGACCACATTGAGCCATTTACAGGGCCTATCATGGATTTGGTCCATAACCGTTTCATGAAGTTGGTTTAGGTTAAGGGTGTAAATTCCTTCGTCCGCACCAAACAAAATGTATTGATCTAGTAAATAAATTTATCGTTAGTTAATAATATTTTCTGAATACTACTATTACCAATTATAAAAGATTGAAAACACTTTGATAAAAATGATTTTAATTTACTTTTTTGCGAGAAACACTTTTTAAGTTATAATTATAAACGTAGGATTTGAGATATTGTAAATTTACCCCGTGTTTGAGGATGTATCCAAGAGGCAGAGCAGTTAAGGTTAAGAGGGCATCCATTAAAAACTTTAGAAAAACAAGCTCCCATGTGGACTTTAGGGGTAGGTGGTAAACCATGGTAGGGTACAGTTGATTGTTCCTTAAACATATATCATTAAAAATTTAGTTAAAGAGAAATAATAAAAAAATTAGTTCGCAAAAATTTAGTTAATAAGCAAACAGAGGAAAAAAATTAAATTAATTTTGGAGTATTAAATAAGTAAAAAATAATTATTCATTCCGGGCATACGCATTTATATTAAAGTTGTTGGGCATTAAGCAATTCAGGACAATGACCGACCAAGGGATTTAGCTAATCGATATTGGTATAACATTTTTTTTCGTGGATAATGTTATATGAGCATTCATTACTTGGAGGTATTTTTAAAAAATTATTTTTGCTTGTTTTTTATGTAAATTTATGTAACAATAATAAAAATTTGGTTTAAAAATTTATAAAAGAATTAATTAAAAAAACTTAACCTTTATTTTATGTTTTTTAGGTATTTACCTAAATTTTTTGCACATACGAAATGGACAGGGTATTTATGCTTTTTAAGCGTAGCCAAACCACCCTGAAATTAAATCAAATGTTAACCTCCGTTGCAGAATTTACACCAATTTCATCTTTGGGATTTCCTTGCGTTTGAAGCGACGAAGCAGGAGTCAAGGATTTGTGATGGGCCGCAATAATAATTTGTTCAATCTTAGATCGTATTTCACCACCCTTGGAACGTCTCCTAGGGGGTACGGGTGGTGGAAGGCTTGTTGGCAGATTTTCCAAAATTGAAACTTCATTTATGTTAATTTGGGTATTTGTTGGCGTTTGGTCAGTATTTTTATTGATATTTATATTATGACTCTCTGTATGATATGCGATTGATTTTTGACCATCCGAAACGAGAAGCAAATGATTAAAATTGGCAAACTTTGATGACTTTTGACGATAAATGATAGTGTTTAAGGCGTGATCTCCGGCAAAGCCTTCATCTTCTAAAAAAAAATAGGCGTAAAAATATTCATAAAAAAAGGAAAATTAATTTTAGAATAGTCCTTATATAAAGCTTGAAAAAATGTTCTTCTAAGTATATTCGTCAAAAATTTTGAAAAATCAAAATTTTTACGAAATATAGGCTGGGTTAATGAAATATAACTCAAATCAACAAAATTGTTTTTCACTGCAATAAATGACATTACCTCTTAAAAACCTTTTTCCTATTTTACTAATCCCAGTTTTTGGAGGTACACCAAAATGGTCAAAAAAATGACAAAATATAAAAAATGTCACTATTTAAAAACTCAAGATTATAAGAACAATAAAATTGTAAAAATTTTTTCATTATTAAAAATAACTTCAATAGATTATAGATAAAATATCAGATTATAGTATATAATACCCTGAAATCCAACATTTAGGTTTTATTTTTGCACCCAACCTAAAAATAACACTATTAACATTGGATAAAAAAATTATTGGTTAAGTTTAATTACATTTGACAATACCCTTTTTTCAGTTTTGAATCTCAACTGTGTTTTCTACTTATAAATTTAAATTACTCATACCAGATTCACATATTTGGCCAGGAAAATTACATGGTAAAAAAGGAATGTTAGTAGCTTTTTGATTAATTGGTTAATTTGTTAGGGCGCTTAGTTTTATTTTCGAAAATTTTGAAAATTTGAAAATTAGTTAATTTGTCTAAAAACTTGTCGAACAGTTTTATAACGAAATAAAATTTTTCATAAAATTTCACAAAAATCATAAGCCTTCACTTTTTCCCTTGTTTTTTCAATTTATCGAATTTTAAAAAAAATGATATATATTGGATAAAATGGCATTACTAAAAGCCCATATACCCTAACATATCCTTAATATATTTTCGAAGGCCTGTAATATAAATAATATTTTGTGGCAAATAAACGACCTAAAAGTGTTGGCATCCAATTACATTGGGGAACCAAACTTTATTTCTATTTGGCACTTTTAACGTAATTGTAAATGTGTTTAGGAACAATTAATTTCCACAAAAAGCGAAATTCATTATTTAATTGAAATCCGTTCATTAAATTATTAAAAAATTTATATTACAAAAATTCATTTTAAATTTTTAAGCAACATATCGAAAAATTGCTTGATTAAAGTTTATATATTTTGACTAAACCTGAAGTAGGCTCCCTAACTTCGCTATCATTATTGCCCGATGACTGGTTATTGTTGGAGTGATAACCGTTCGTTAATATTGAATCATTTGAGGTATTACTTTGAGAAGAATCTTTGATGCTAATATATATTAATATTTTGCAAATTAAAAAAAATATATATAAAAGACATAACAAGCTAAAAGCGGAGCAGAGTTGCAAAGGTAGTTAATACAAATATAAACAAATAAATGTTCGACTGCAAAACAAGAAAAAATATATTTGTTAGTGAATTTATCATCAAAACAAATATGGTAGCTAGAAGAAAAGCGCAAAAAATAAGCCTTTATCTACCTTAAAGTTGCTGAGTGGCCTGCTTAGGCAATAGGCCTCAAACAATATGCCTAACGTAAGACCTTGGCTAGAAATCTAGATCGCCAGGGTGTGAGCAAATATCAATATTTAGCCCGTCGGCAATATTAAAGCTTTGGTTAAAAAAGACAAAGCAACGGGTATGGCACCCTTAGATGGGGAAAGTTATCGGAAATCTCAAACCCTTCCATAAAAAAAATGCATTTTTAGGCATTGAATTTTAAAAACAATATAATTTTAAAAATATTATGAAGTTAATATACCTAGTATTTTGATGATTGGTTGAAAGATTATGATTTTCAAACGATTCCAAAAGTTCCTTGAAAGTTTTTGCAGATGGTGACTTTTTTTGAATATGTTCGCTCTCTCCAATGGCCAAAGAGTTGCGTCGATAGTCGTGAGATGCATTATTGTTTATAATTTCGGAACCATGGCCATCTTGATCAATTATAAAAGAATATAGGGTTCCAAATAAAAAAAGACATGAGCACCGTGTGCTTACATAATCAGAATAAGAGATTGAAACAAAACAAACATGTTTATTAATTAGGGCGCGGTAAATATTTTGATGTTTTTTTAAAACAATTAAATTCCTCATTATATATTAATTTGACGGAGAAAAATAATTTAACCGGGTTGCTTTTATTATTTCAGAAATCCTAACGAAAATATCAATTTTAATGTGAAATTTTATTTTCAAGGCGCCCTAATTCAACTTATAAAATAAGGTCAATTTACCCAAATGAAAGCTGTTTTTAGAGAGTATGGAAATTATAAAAAAAACTTTCTCAGAAGTAGGTTATTACACTAATTTTGATATTAATTCCCCATGACATTACTTAAGTCAAGCTCATTAACCATATGTAGAAAGAATAATTAAAAAATATCATTTACACCTCTAAATTACAAGAAACTTCTCAAAATACAGGTAAAAATTACTTGTAATTTTAGCATGAAGAAGTAGGGGTTGGGGAGGAGGCGGGGGAGGTGGAATTCGAGGCGGGGAGGGTCCGTGTAATTTGCCGACTGGACAGGAATGACGCTGGAAATTATGCTTTTTGACGAGTCTTGAAGGTCTGGGGGGCGGAGACTTTAGTAGCTGTAGTTGCGAATTTGAGGAGGTTGTGGTAGTTGTAGCTGAGTTATCATCGTTGAATCTTAGGCATTTGGTTGAAGTTTCCTCGGTCAATGCAATGCCATGTGGCGGGGCAAATGAAAGTGCGTCCTTGTACTCAGGAGATCCTAGATATGAAGTTCAAAAATGAAAAGAGGGGTAAGTTTTTTATTACAAGGTTGGCTATGTTTAAACCTGTAAAAATTGTAAAAACAACGTTGAAAAAAAGAAGGGAAATAATGGGAACTCGATGTAGGTTCATTTTAATATTTGAAAAAATGCGGAAATATAGTTTTTTTTTAAACTGAAATATATGATTTAGCTTTCTTTCTGATCTAGGCATATTTGTTTATATATGCCAAATTAAAAATATAGAAAACACGATGAACGCAATTTTTTTATTCCAAAATGCCAAATGAAAAAAAAAATTGTGAACTAAAAATTATTTAATTATAGGAATTCTGTTTGAGAACGCCACGCCTGAACAGGCAATTAGTAAATCATATTTAGGCGTAATGGCTCAAGGGTTCCTATTGGTAAATAAATATTGCAAATTAATTTAGAAATTATATTGTAATAATAATGTATTGTGAAATATTCTTTAGTAAGGAAAAACCTTCTTTTCCACAATCTGTGGGTTTTTCCAACAATTCAGACAGTTCTTCAAGATTTTGATCCTCCATGGCAAATCTGACTGATTTATTATTACCGCTGTTGGCACTGTGTGTAAACATTGAGGATATTGTTATCTTTTTCAGCGTTATCAAAATCCTCGCTGATTCCTTTTGTTGTATCTAAGATAATGTAAGTGGTTATGTAAAAGATGTCATAGGTTTTCAATTTCAAATTGAGAAAAAAATTTATATAAACATTATCGTAACTTTAAAAAAACTTGATTTTAGCCAAAAAAAACACAAACTCTTTTTCAAAAAATGTGTAAATTCGGTAACTTTTCACGGGTCGACTTTCATTCAAAATAACTTCAGACATTGGCCGGCCATGGTTCCTCTCATAACTATTGTTAGAAACTTTGAGTGGTTTTCTAGGCGGGCTAGTATTGTTATTAATATCACCCGTTTCCTCTTCCGTAGTACAAACAAATTCATCAACATTATTATTCGTACCGGTAATATTACTAGATTTATTTAAATAATTATTAAGGCGTTTTCGCGCAAACCCGCCCAAATTTTGAAGGTTATGCCCGAGGGCTGAGGCGAATTGTCGATCAGCGTGGTTACCATGACAACCACCACCACCACCACCGAATACGTTCCTAAGCAAGGCGTTTGGATTTTTGGCCCGTATTTTGGTGAAATAAGAGGAGAGTGAGTCAAAACTTAGGTCAGGGTAATTTGAAAAAAGGATTATTTTGCTGCTATCGCTAGTATTAATTATGTTATTACTGTTATTAATATTACTTTCAACACTATTAATTTCTTTAATATTATTTATAGGTATGTCATTATTAATAGTAATGTGGGTATCATCATTATTTTGTAAATTATTATTAGTAATACTATGATTATCCTTATTCTTATCTACGAAACAATTGTTATTTGTATCTTCATCGTTAGTAGAATTAGAAAGGTTGCTACTAACATGTGATTGGGGAGATTTCTCATAATCTAAACAACCATTAGCAGGTACAGGGGGTAAAGGTGGTTTAAGGATATTAGGAAAAACATTATTATTATTATTATTATTGATATTATTCTTGCTAATGTTACTATTTTTGTTATTCACATTATGATTTAGATTGCTATTTTTGAGGAAATTATGATTCTTAGGGACTAGGAGAAATTTCTGACGCGTTGGCGATAATTTTGAAGCAACTTTAGGCGGTGAAATTTTCAGCAAATGCTTGGTATGATCATTTCTAATGCCATTCTCGTTACTAAGTATATTTTTAGATATGTCTTGAGATTTGTCGGCAGGGACCCCTTCATTTTCGGAGGAGGAAAATAGGGAGGAAGTCGAAGAAATAGATATTGAACTACAAATAACGTAAAAAAATGTTTTATGAGCCTATACATGTGTATGATTTTATTTTACATTATTAAAATACACATAGAGAATTATTATGGATAATAAATTTCAAAATATTATTTATAATAAATATTTAAAACAGGGTGGGAAAAAAACTAAATGGTTTTTTAAAGTTATTTTAAAATGCAAACTCGTGGGTATGGAAAAGAAAAGTTTTGTAAGAAAAGGGGATGTTAAAAAATCTTTTCTTAAAAAAAACTTAGGAGTAGAAAAATACACTAATCATAAAATCAAAATTTTCGAATATATTATAAAGAAAACAAAAAATGGGTTTTGGGGTCTTAAGAGCACTTTTGTGGGGTTTTATTTGCTCCTTTTCTTAGTAAGGGCTTTTTGAATTCTTATTTGGCCCTTATTTGTAGCCCCTCTTTTTATGTTTTGGGGGGAAAAAATGAGAAAGTTGGTCTGTAACTGATTTAAAATAACGTGCTCGTGATCAGTTTAAAACTCATACTTGAATATTTTAGGTGTATAAAAATTTTAACTTTTAGGAGAAATAATGACGATCACTTTTTAAGTTCACCATTTTTCTCTTCTCCCGAGAAAAATAAAATCTTCATTAGTAGATTTGGAAAAAGCATTCGACAAAATTCCAAGATCAGTAGTATGGTGGGCTTTGAGGAGAAAGAATGTTCTGAGATGTATATCAAGTTGGTCCAGAGTATGTTGAAAGAAATTTGACGTTGAAGAAGTTCGTCAGGAACATCGAAAGGATTTACAATTAATGAAGGTGTGCCAAAGTTCGGCCCTAAGTCCCCTACTATTCATCGCGGTGATGGACGTGATCTCAAAGAGCGTTCACAAATCCACCGTGGCACATACTGCGTGACTTCTACTAATGGCTGAAAACCCGAGGAGATGTGTGAAAGTCTGAATAATTGGATAAAAGCGATTGAAAAGCTAAAAATTAAGAAAAACTGAATTGATAGTTTCGGAGGCTCAGAAGGTGAACAACTGGTAATTAACGATGATCCTCAAATCAAACAACACAACCCACCTAGGCTCCTACAATCCGATAAAAACGTCGAGAAGAAGTTAGGAACAAACTCAAAGTTGGGTGGTAAAATGGAGATCGTTGACAGGTGTCTGTTCGACAAAAATATATCAATAAAAGTTAAGGGCATCTCAAGCATAGTACAACCAATAACCTACAGAAACAACAGGTTAAGGAAAAGAATGAAAGAATACTACAAACGATGGAAATGGCATGTACGGATGTTTCTCGGGGTGACTCCAAAGACAAGATCCGCAACATCATATACTTGGAAGTTTCACATAACACCCATACAAAATAAAGTCGAAATCAACAGACTCGATGGTTTGGCACGTTATGAGGAAAAGACGGGTTCTAAGCAATCTGGAAATGAATTGAAGTACAAGGAAGAATAAAAGGGGAGACTAAACTCACCTGGTTTAAGAGTAGCCTACATGAGATGTCACAACTAAATAGAAATGACTGTAAGATAGAACAAATGAGAAAATTGATAGAGTCCGCTCAATGGCAAAAACACAAAAAAAAATATAAAACACGTTATCCAAAGTGTTCAAACTATTTTTGTCAAAGCCACATTCTTTTTTAGAAAGCTAATTAGGGCTTTTCTTTACAAATATCATAGTTGATTAAACTTATGTAAAGATAATTTTTAGTAATAAATATTTTTTGCACATTTTAAACAAAAAAAAAATTAATATTTCTCGCTGTTTTAACATAATATTGGGAATTATTTTTAGCGAAGAACGTTAAACTTATTTAATACATCAAGTACTATTAAGAAGGTTATTAATTTGGCAGTGATTTTTTTATGATAGAAATTATCGACAAAGACGTATATAAAACAAATAATTACTGATTTTAACAATATTTTATATCCTTTGAAAATTTGTTTACTATTATTTCGCAAACTAGGTAAACTCTCGTTTTTTTTTGGTCAGTGGTAAAAATATAAAAGTCAAACTCTGGGTGAGTCAAATAATAGTTGGTAATAATATAAGTGTGATAATTTTTAAAAAAATTGGCTACAACGTTTAAAATTTTCATAAATAAAATAGGCGAATTACAGTATTTTTTTAAAAAAGTTTAAACAACTTGAAAAAAATAAAAGAATACCACATATACAAACAAAATTTTAAATCTGTTTAGGAAAATAAAAATTTAAATTATTTTTTTATGTATGTTCCGAAAACGATAGACGTAATAAATAAATGGTCCATATCTCAACTCCCAACCAATACCTAAACCAAGTGTTTAAATCTGTCGACTTGCAAATCATATAACGTACCTTTCGTGCTCCTCTTTTATCGTATGATTATTATCAAGATGGTTGGAACTACTATAAATGTAAAAAAAATTTATCAAGTTAGTACAAATGTTAAAATAATAAAATGTAATATAACTCAATAGTTAATACTAAATATTTAAAATATTTCAGATACGATTACTAATCATATGCATCAGAGAGATTCCTATAAAGTGATCATCATTAATTTAATCAAATAATATAACTAAATAATTAAAGTTACAATTTATACCTGACTCGGAAGGGTCGATGAGATGAAATTATGTTAACTTTACATGAAGATATGATCTATTTAAAAAATAAATTCAAATTAAAATAATTTTGACTCAAATAATGATGATTATAGTCACTTATATAAGCAAAACTAAACTGAAAATTTTTACCTGATCAGATCCAATATCGGTTTCTTTGAGTAAAGGTGGTCCAAATTTAAGGTTCTCCACTATATAAAAAATAGGCTTAACAACTAAAATTTAAAAATTTTTAATGCGCAAAAAAATAGAAAATATGCATAGTGTAAAATGTATTAATTGACACAAATAAATTTAAAATATAAAACAAAATATAAAAATTAATATACTTTCGGCCTCTGATCGGGTACGAAATTCACGATTAAGTAGCCCACTAGCTATTTGATTAGATGTAATACGTTTGGGCACGTTTATGTTGGGTGACTGGTAATGAATGAAATAGACAAAAATATTTGCAAAAAAAATTATAAACAAAAGATTTTAATACTTAACATATTAAATATTCTAAATAAATATTTTTAGACTCATGTGTAAATAAAATAGCCCCGTCCTTAACAGTTCTATAAAGGTTCCTCTCGTAAAATCGGTTTCTACAAAAAAAACATTCTTAATTTCATAAGACCACTAATAATATTCAAAATCCTGAATGGGTCTCTTGTTAAAATATTAGATACCTCTTCGTCATCTTCGCTTTCATCCATAACGCCCAATTTGTGATGGTACTTAGGGCTTTCAGCTGATTTGTCATGGTTTGCTTGTGGTGACTGGATCAATTGTAAATTGTTTTGGGCATGTTTCTGAAAATTAGGTCCGACCATAAAAATATCTTTATTATCGTGGTTATCATTCGGGTAATGGGCAGATTTAACAATTTTAAAAGGTTGTATAATGTTGTTATTGGTATGAATATTATTAGGATGCAATGGAGGAATGTGTTTGTTGACATCATTATTATTATTACTGCTAGGAGTTTTACTAAAATTCGAGATCCCAGCATTATAGTATTGATTATTTTGATTAGGACCTAAAATGGCTGAGGATTGTTGAGCCATATTACTGCGATTTGAACCTCTTTTTGATGAAGACGTATTTACGGTTGATGCGGGATTGTTAACACGATCAAGTAAATCCTTGCCTAGTTTTTTGCCCAAACAAGGGTTACGAACGAACGAATGCTAGATATGAAAGTTGATAATAAGGACCCATTTAAAATAAATTAACAAATTTTGTGCATATTTTTTTTTATTTTGTCGAATTGCATAAAATATAATAAAGTTGGATGAAATTAATATGATATTTTACTTTTATAGAAATAAATGAATAATTCATTAGTTAGAATTTGGTATATGATTAAGTTTTTTAACGTTTTGTCGAATATAAAACAACTTTGACCGTATTTTTCCTTTCATTTGAATAACATCGGTAAACCAAATTTTATCTTTTTTTTTTGCAAAAAAAAACAAAACTTAATTTAGAGTGGCCTAAAAAATTGTATAGTTAATTTTTATGAACAATAAATATTAATATCAATTTACCATTAAAAGTTTATCAGCAGACGGTCTTTTGCGTGGATTTTTGGTCAATGCTACTTTAGCAAAATTGTGAAATACAGCGGACCTAAGAAAAAATACAAGGTTATTATGGAAAAATTATAAATTTAATTGTACAAGTTATTTTAGGGGATGTCATATTCCAAAATGTAGTGTAAAAAGCTAGCATGTGTAATTTGATGTTAACAAATGATTAGGTTACGTGCAAAGTAAGTTTTTATTTTCGAAAAATTCTGAAAATCTTTTTTTTCTTCAAAAATTTTAATAAAATTTTTAATTCAAAAAAAGCTTTGCATGAACTAATTTTGACAACTTTTGAAAATTTTCGTTTTACAAAATAAAATTATTTAAAATTATAAAAATTATTTACGATAAAAACTCACTTCTGCACGTGCCCTTATTTATACCCGCCAGTAATAAATTATTATTATTAAATATTATTCAAAAAAAAAGTTTAAAATTTTAATTGACAATATTTAATGGATGTATAGAAAATAACGTACCATCGCATTTTATCCTTTAAAGCCGGTGGTTTGAATCCGCTCTTTGACATAATGAATAACGCCCTGAAAATTGGACAAAACATACATGTTAGTGAGAAAAAATGTGCCTCAATTTAAATTAACGGGTTGAGATCAGTTTATCAAGGGCTAAATATCAAGAAATTCAATTTCAACTTATAAATTACAAAATCAGCGCTAAAAAAATCTGTATAAAAAGCTGAACCTCATGGGATGTAGATCAAACATCGGAGGTTGCAACTCGGCCAGTTCGATGGCAGTTATGCCCACGGCCCAAATATCGCATTGTTGATTGTATCCACCCTTTCGTTCCACAGCCGCTACTTCTGGGGCCATCCTAATATATCGAATAACACATTGACAAATTTTTGAGATATATGAGTTAATTTATGAGATCTAACTTACCATCTCAGTATTCAAAATCGTTTACCATTTTCTGGTAAAATTCTGTAACCAGCTTGAAACAATACAATGGTTTCAATGTGAGGAAATATGGTAATGTTAATAATAATAATAATAATATGGTAACAATTTGTGTTATTTAATGAGAAATGTATGAAATTTATACAATATTACCAGTAGGGTGTTCCTATAAATGATTTACGCTTGCATAGGGTTTGTGTAATTTGTGCTGATACACCAAAGTCGGCTAAAATATATATAATGTAAATGAGATATGTGTAGGTTTATTAAAAATTAAAAAACAATACCTCCGATTTCTCGAAAAATGGCATTTAAATATATTCACGTATGTGGGATATGTACATACTCCAGTTCGGAATAATTTAAAAAAAAATAGTAAAAAAGTCCAGTCCAAAAGCTTTATTTCTATGATTATAAAAATATCCAAACTGTTTCTTGTAAAACTTTTTTAAAATTTAAAACAATAATTTTTTCAACAAAACCCGAACGCATTTTAAAAATGGAGCCAAGGCAATGTGGCAAAGCCTTTATAAAAATATTTATGTGCTTTTATACTGAATTTTTGGAAAAAAATAAAAATAGACATAGCCGTTGACACATTAAGGGATTATAAATTTATAACAACATGAATAAATTATTTTATGATAAAAAAATTTATTTTGCTGCCATAGTAGATCTATGAAAGCGTAAGACAATGTTTCTTGCGTTATTAATCCTTATAGCCTTGTGAAAATTATCTAGGAGAGTTTAATACCTTTTAAAATTGAATTTTACAAATATCATTAAATACATAAATATAGGATTTCATCCATTTCAGAGTAGTAAATATTGTTTTAATTCAAATTATTTCTACATTAAAATTGAAGATGTATTGCGCCATCTAGATTCTACTTTTGTTGGATCAATCCATCCCTAGCTGCCCTCAAGCTTAATCGTACAACCAACTTCCAACGAATGGGGCAATAAACAACAACAACATGTGTCATAAAAAGTTTATTATAAGGGTCAAAACTTATGCCAACAAAATTACAGCTAAAAGCATATTTTTTTGAATTTTGGTATATTTTTCAAATTGCCTAAAAAGCATTTTTGGAAGCATTTTGTAGCGTGAAAAAAATAATGTTTACAGAGACAATTTTTTACTTATTTCTTTCCAGGCCTGAAATATATGACCACAGGCCCTACCATAAAACCTTAATAGGCTCATGATTCCTTATCATCTGAAAGATAATTTTTTATTAATGCCGAAGATACGCAATGGTTAAATCGATCCTATAAATATTCATGATAATTATCTGAATTCATTACAACTCATACATAGAGGATAGAATTAAAGATAAATTATATAAAATATACCCAATTTTATTTCTCCATCCTCTGTCAAAAGTATATTCGCTCCCTTAAATTAATAAAAGAGATAGTTATACATTAAATCTAATATTTTAGAAAACATTATTGCAAATATATAGAGAAAACAATATTAATATGGCAAATAATTGAAATAAATCAATAAAACAAAATTTGAAAATGGAGCACTTTAATATCCCTATGCATCTTCCCACGATTATGTAAGTAGTTAAGCCCTCTCAGAGTTTCGCGACAAACGTAGGCAATCTGCAATTCGTTAAGGGGACCTATCACTGCAACATGATAAGGGTTTAAAATAAAACTAATTGGCTGGTTTATATTAATATATATACGTTAGCGGCAAAAGTCTATTACAGACTTTGGGAGCTAATTTTTTAAAGGTTCTGTGAAGTTTATTATGAAACCGCCGTGATTTAATCTACAAGGTGGTCTTATATTTAATGTTTTTCCGTTTACCCTTCAAAAATCGCAACATGGCCCTATAATTACTTGTCAAAAAAAATAGCAAAAACAAAAATTAATGATTTTGCGAGCTAAAACTCTTCAAGTAAAAAATTTTTTTTTCATATAAAAATCAACTGTAATTACAATTTCGCCTTTTTATCGTTTTTTTTATTGGCTAGAGATATATATTAGGAAAGGTGATATACATTAAATAATAATAAAATGCAAGCATAAGTGTATAACAAAATGTGACATTTTGAAAAGAAATAAACTTAACAAATGCAAAATTCTTTGTTAAATATATAAAAAGAAAAGGGGGGAAGGGGGGATGAACTACAAAAAAAAAGTGCAAAACAGTTTTTAACACAATATTTGGATTTGAAGTTTTGGTCGTTATCAAAAAAAACTTTTTATTAATTTCGGGAAAAAGTTTGATTACATCTAATTTTAAAAATGGAAAAAGTTTTGGGAGAAAATCGACCGATAGGTATTATACTATAATAAGAATATTTATAAATTACGCTGTTAAGTAGGTGTCAGGATTTAAATAAGGCCACGTGCAAAATGAGATTTATTTTCGTATAACTTTACAAACTCTAAAAATTTTTAAAGCTTTATTTTTCAAAATTTTATAACTCAAAATTTGGCAAAATTTTAAAAAAATGCGTTCATGTAAAAATTAAAAAATCCTTATTCCGATCTTAAATTAATGTAATAGATATTAATTTTGTTCAATAATTTTTGGTTTTTAAATCTCACTTAATTTAATAGTTTTTTATAAATTTTACATGTTTGTAGCAGGCTTACAAAGTTTGACAAGAAATGGTACTATTAAAATACAAAAGTATAGTATTGATTTTGTTACTTAGTTTATTTATAATAAAAATTTGTTAAACAATGATAATGTAACCCAAATTTACAAAGTTTTTATCTTAAGGGGTAAAAGAATCTAAAAATACAAATTTAACAAAATATGCGTTTTAAATTCAATATTGAGTACTTTAGGGCATTTCAAAGTCAAATTTTATAACAAAAAAATATTTTTTGGTATTTTTTTAATTTGTCGAGTTAATCTTAATTAGACAAATATTATATTATTTTTAGCTATGATATATAAAACATAAAACAACTTTGAAAATTTTTCCCCATAAATGTATATAAGAACAAACAATTTTCCAATTCTTTCAATTTTGGCTATTTTCTTAGGTATATATCACAAGAATGGCCAACCAAATTAACTAATTTTGCGAAGTCGAGAATAAAAGAAAAAATTACAAAAATCTTTTTATATTAAAATCATTGGTAATTAATATTTTTTATTTAAAAAATGTAAAATTTTTGAGTATATCATGCTTTTGCATCAGCTTATTGGTAATACAAAAAATTTGGCACCCAAAAAAGAGGACACAATATAGGGTTTAAAATAAAAATATTATTTGGAATAACAGCTTAGCTGTTAGGAATATATATAAAAATTTGAATATTGTTATAACATTTTTTTTAAAACGTTCAATGATTATAGCTGGCTTAGGTTTGATTAGAAAAAACGATAAACGAATTTTAAAATCTTTAAGATAAAAGTGGTCTCTGAAGTTAAAGCTTATAACTCTAGGTAAAGAATGAAAAAAAAACATTTTGTTAAATAAATAAAACTTTGACCGTTAACAAAAACAAATTTTTATTTTGAACGTGCCCCCATTAAACTATTTTTTAAAAAATGCTTAAGGGGATATTCAAATTAATATTTTAAAATAAACAAAAAAAAGGCGCATTACATAAAAAATAACCAGTTAGCAAGAAAATATTATATTTTACTGTAAAAAAATAATATAATCGTAATAATTTCCTTGTAAACCTCTTAGTTTAAAAACGGCCTTTAATTGAAAATATAAAACGACGGCTTTGAACTCTCTTTACATTTAAATAACATATTAAAAACCAAATTTGCATATGCAAAAAAAAACAAAAGTTCAATTTAAACGTGCCGCCCTAAGCAAGCCTGTAAATAAACACGTAATTGTATTTTACAGTGGTATATGTCTTGCAACGAGCCTCCTCCACAAAATTCCATACAAATCCAAAGCTTATCGCGTCTGATATTTTTGATCGTTGTCACTAATAAAATGACCACGATACAATTAAATGATCTCTGTCACAATTAAATGATCAGCATGATACACATATTGTTCTTCATTAAAAAAAAATTGTTTTCTTGGTATTTTTGCCTACTCAAAATGTTTTCTATCGAAAATATACTTTCTTCCCAACCAAATTATTGCAAAATTTATTCAAAATGGAGCGAAGAAAAAATAAATTTGATGAAAAAACTTAATGAAAGCAACACACCTACCAAAGAAATCTCCAAATTATTGGGTTTATCAAGATCGTCCATTAACAGATTCAAAAGAGAAGTCCTGATAAAGAAAATAAGCTCCCTAAAGAAATTATCATTAAAAAACGAGGCAAAAAACCGCAGGCTATACAATTAAACTCGATTTTTCTGTCTTAGATATTCTAACGCAAAACAATTCCGTTTCTATTAAAAAAATAAGTAACCAATTACCTTCATATCTGCACCTAAATCTCATGGCATCATATATAAAGCGATTAAACGTCTAAATTGGTCCAAAAAAGGGCTCACAAATAACCCGAAAAAAGGAATTCCTTTGAATTAATTGAAGTTCGATACAATTTTTCATTGACACTATTCCAAATAGCGCCTCAAAATTTAATATATCTCGATAAAACAGGTTTTAATTTGCACACAAGCCCTTATCTGCTCAACCGAGACCTCGTAATCGGGGCGAAATTATAGAGCTAATCTGCAATATATTTATTGGATATCGTACATACAATTTTTCATCTTTCTATAACGAATTGAACAAATATCTTCAATTATCTTTTCGTCGTTGCACAATATAAACTTTTTTTATAATATTACCATTATAATAAATCATAAATTAGTTTAAAAGCCATCATTGAGTTACAAAATAAAAAAAAAAAATCTACAAAATTTTTGATTTTATCCTTATTTTCCATGATCTCGACCATATAATTGTGACAGAGATCATTTAATTGTGATCGTGATCATTTTATTAGTGACAACGATCAAAAAAATAGTAGATGATGGCCACATTTTATGTGTTTATTAATCATTCTATTTCTAACATGTGCCTTATTTAAGCGAGCACTGTAAACACGTAATTGTATTTTACAGTGATATATGTCTTGCAACGAGCCTCCTCCACAGAATTCCATACAAATCCAAAGCTTATCGCGTCTGATAAATATAACATAATGACGAGTAAAAAACAATAAAATGAATTTTAAATGTATGAAATTTTAGCAAAAATCCATGTTTGATAGCTAGGATAGATTAACAAAATTTATTGGCTAATAAAATTAATTTTGCATTTTTTAGACTTATACACAGGTCAACAATTTTTTGAGAGTTATGAGTTAACTACAGAGAGCAAACCTGCCATCTTAGGGAATATCAAATCCGTTTACCGTTTTTCCTAATCAAACTTCGTTCAGTTAAACATTGAAAACTTTAGAAAAAAAGGTTAAAAAACTAAAAATTCAAAAACAAAAATAAATTGAAATTTTATTTTTGCATATTTATAGTTAAACTGTTAGATTCAAACTTCAAATAATATTTTCATTAAAAACCGATAATGTATCGTGTCGTATTTAAGTTTTGACGCGAAATATTTTGTATTATCTAAATGCCGATGTAAGAGCTTGATATATTCATAAAATTTATTTTTTATTATTTGTGATTAAAAATATAAGTTACAAGAGATTTTTATATGCAAAAAAGATTTTTAAATTTTTTCTTTTTAGGGTATATTTAGATCTGTGAATTTGGTCAAAAAAGGTCATTTTTCGTTAAAGACGGATCTAAGGAGCCAAAGACGGAAGAAACTAAGAAAAACAAAAAGTATATATGAGATCAGGCCATCATGAGGATGCATTCTTTTATGTTTTCATAAAATTCACGATTCTGACATTGATATTTGTAGACCTGTGTAATAATTACCTTATGTAGCTTTCTAAATATGCTACAATGTTGGGATGCTTGCATTCCTTCATCATCATAATCTCCTGTTGAATTGATTTTAAATCATCACCTGTAAAAATATATTGTAAAAAGCATATGATCAAACACCCAATGTGTAATATCTAAGTATTTGTAATAATTTTTTATAATAGTTATTAATGTCATCTATTATAAAATTTACATTTAAATATAAACCAATAATAGTGAATGAAAAGGATATGAACTAAAGTAATACCAAAAGTCGAAATAATTTGGTATTAGTAAAGTTATTTTAACAGTTTTATGAAAAGAAAAAAGCCTTTTTTTATCCACAGAACTACTCGAAGCAAAACTGAACGGCATAATCGATTATTTGTTTTTTTTTGACTTAATTATGTTGAAAAAACTTTAAGCATTTTATTATGTTTAATATATTCAAAAACAAAAAAGAATAATATTTTGTCTATAAAACCCAGCATTAAGAAAGCTATATTCTTGCCAGGTCCCATATGCTGTCCGGGAAACACCAAAATAAACGGGCCGTATTATAATGTTAGGGGGTATTTAAAAATCTAAACTTATTTATAATATATTTAAAAAAAAAAATTCTCCACTAGTAATACTATTTCAATAAATTCTGTAAAGCCAAATTTTTATTTATTTGTCACAATTTTACATCAAATTAAGGGCCTGGACTGGAAAAAAATTTTTGAGGGATGGGCAGGTGGTTTAGACGATATGTGGAAGTAAAAAGTTTAATTTGTTGCAAAAACAAATAAAAGGTGTATTGAGTCGTTTGGGTTAGCAATCGCAAAAAAAGTATAAAAAAAATACCATATTTTTAATTATTTGAATGCGTTGTGAGTCGGCTTAACTAGCTCAGTCGACACATCCCTGTTTTACATGCAAGAGGCATAATGTTCAATTCCGTGCATAAGCAGCTTTTTCCCTCTTAAAACAACAAACATCTAAGATTTTAAAACTTTTGAGTGGCCTAACTAGGCAGTAGAATCTCTTAAAAATGCCTCAAGTGATTTTAGGCCCACCTCTAGGTTTAGCCATCGTACAAGCAAATCTCACTATTTACCCGGACGGCAATATAAATCAACGAGTCTCGGTTCAAAAGAAAAGTTATAATCGGGTATGGCATCCCTATCGGAAATTTATGACATAAACATGCACTCATTTATTTAAAAAGTGTAACAAAGCGCGAATACGCCGGAAAAGAATACAAGGTGGGTAAAAAGTTTTACACAGGTGTGTGTAGTTTATGTAGGAGTAATTTATAGCTAAAAAACCATAATAATATAGGGATTAAGAAAGTTGGATTTCATTTATGTAAAAGAAGGTGAAAAAGAAAGTCAATAATGGTAAAAGGTAAACGATGAAAGGCATAAAGAATTATATATGGAAACAATATATATTCAAAATAAAATATTAATTACTTTGTTCTAGTTTAACGATTTTTATAGCAGCCAATTCCGACGTATGCATGTTGATCCCCTGTGATAGTGCAAAAAAAGATATAATGATTATTAAACGGGAGTCGATAAAAGTAAAACAAAAGAGAACACACAAAAGAGCCAAAAAGTAGGCAGGTATTTTATGAGATAAGCGAAATAAATAAGAATATTTACATGCAATTTTATAATAATTTTAAAAAAATTAACTAGCCTATGCATCCTTATTGAAAAAATTAATAAAGTCTAATGAAAAAATCTAAACCACTTATATAAGGTAAAGAATATTGGTAGCTTGAAATTTATGTTTTAATTGTGTGCAAATCTAACTTTTAAACCAGTGGTTACAATAAGAGCTTAAACTCAATGAATATTTGTTATGGTTAACGGTAATGGTGATTTTCAAAGAATTTTTATCTTAGAGATTAATCGAGGCCAGACTCTCATTCTTAAGTTTCTTCGCGGAAAATTCGTAATAAATAATTTAAATCAACTTTTATGGCATAATAATATGCCAATTTCCTAAAAAAAATAAAGCGGGTGTAAAAATAGTAAAAAAAGGGGGTACTCTTATTAAATGTGCTATTCATGTAAAATTTTAATAATTTAAAAGCACTTAACGGTTTTAAAAATTTAAATAAGACCTAATGCACAACACTTAAAACTTTTGTGTGGCAGTTTGGCATAAAATGGTTAGAATAGATGTTTGTGATTCTTAATCAATTATATGACAAAAGTAAATAATAAAAATTCAAAATGTATTATAAATTGCTAAACTGGATTAAAAAGGGATTTAGATAACAAAATTTTCCAAACAAAGTTATTAATCTACTTGAATTATAGTTAAAAAAAAAGGATAAGAAGTATGATTTCAAGCCATTTAAAATGACAATTAAATCATAGTTCATCCTTTTTTGTGGTATTGAAGTATGCCAATCCATAAACTTGATGCAACCACACATAAAATAAGTGTACCAAGTACGTTTGAGTAACTAATGATTTTGTGGCATACGAATTTAATTGTAATCATATGGAAAAAAAATATACAAATTATAAACATGTCCAAAAAGTTAGGATAAATATGAAAACGCATACACCTTAAATTAAAACACATGTTGTTTAGATGTAAAAATATATTATAATTTAAAATGTTTGATTAATGTCATAAATTTAAATAATAAATAAAAAATTGTTCTAATTGTAAAGTAAAAATCATTACATATAAGTTGTTTATTGCCTCATGTCATTAAAGATATAAAAAAGGTATTATTAAATTACAATACCAAACTTAATATTTATATAAGAAATAAACATTGTTTGATATTAACAAATAACATATCAAAATGCATGTTAGTTTAGTAATATAGATTGTGTTCAAAACCCCAAATGAAATGCCCTTCTATACAGACTTAATTTAATGAATATGGAAAAAATAATTTTAATCATGTGGTAAATAACAAATATTATGGTCTTGTCAGACTTTTTAAAATTGTTTAATAGTTTTTAATAAATTACTGCAACTGCTTATTTAAAATCTAATTATAGTCATAGTAGTTTGTAATTAAAGAAAAAAAATAATTTTTGTGCCATTCAAAATTTAATCATAAATATCAATTCTATAATTAAAGTTTATACAATGAATGTTAGAAAAATTCAAATTATTGCAATATTATTGGATTCATTGCATCCAGGCTATTTGCTAATTATTATGCATTTATGTCATATTTGGCAAGCTAATTATTAATCGGTTTTCCAAATTTTTCATGCCTAAACTTAATTAAAATCTGACATACCCTGATTTATCAAACAATAACCCTAAACATCACACTAATCCTAACACTACTTCCCCAATTTAACAAACACTAATAAAGAATGCTAAACCTAACACAAACCTAAAACTTAAACTAACCTAACACTTAAACCTATTAATAACCTAATACCTAACTATCCCAGACTTATATTAATTGACCAGTGGATCCTTATTATAATCAATAAATGGCCATTTTTTAAATTTTTTGAGCTAAAAATCTCACTAGAAAGACAGCAATAAATTTTAAAAACAGATTTGTAATCAACCTGTCAAATATCAACTAAATACAGCAATTTCTATAAATTGACAATTAGCCCAGAATATCCTATTATGGCAAATGGGTATTAGCATTGCAAAATTTACATATATTGTTTTGTATAATTTTAGTAAAAAAAAATTAGGGCTCAATTAAAGTGAAATATTTATTTCAATTTTTAAAAGCTAAGAATGCTAACATAAAAAAATATACAGCATTCATATATGCAACTGAATAATTTAAAATTTGGAACATGACCCTTATTACATAAAACAAAAACATAAAATTACCTTATACACTTCTCCGTATGTACCACTACCAACTTTTTGTATGAGCTCAAAATCTTCATGGGGATTTTTCTTGTGTAGTTCACTAAACGCCATTTGGGAAGATAAATCCCATTTTACCTATTCGATCAAAAAATCAGATGGTATCATTATGCAGGTATGAAGAATTTCTTAGGCCATATTTTATTTCCATTTTTCTAAAAAATAAAGTAACCGCATAAATCATAATAATACAAAAGCTATTTGTATTATTGCCTCAGGGCCTATGTAGGACAAAAACACAAAACGATTATTATGTTAATATTTTTTAATATTTCGTGATTTTGTTTTTTTAAAACAAAATATTATGGACTCAATCTTAAATTTTGTTTTTTCCCTTAGCACCGTAAGGCTTTTATGGATCCCGCACATTTTAAATGTTAAATATTTTTAAAAATATTATATATTGGACACGTGCCAAGTGAGTTTTTATTTTCGTAAAACTTTAAAAATTTATTTTTTCCAAAATTTTTGAAAAAATTGTTTATTTAAGAAAAAGCATTTTATGTGCATAAACTTTTGGCATTTTAAATTTTTGCGTTTTATTAAATAAGGGCGCGTTCAGAATCGTTTTATTTTTTTGAATAATTTTAAAAATTTCAAATTTTTAGAAATTCTATTTTTTTTTTTTTTTAAATTTTTTATAAACTTTTCTTTCAAAAAAACTATTTAAAGGCTAATAACAAAAATTGGCGACTTTTTGTAAAAAAGCGTTCAATGCCAAAAAACAAAAGTTTTAAAATTTTCAAAAAAATGAAATGAGTTTAAACGCGCAGTAATAAAATTTTTCAACATTTTAAAAATTTCACAAAAATAAAAACTCACTAACGTGCCCTTATAGACGATTATGCATGCGCTTCAAGCCTTTATGCGCATGCATAATCTCAGCTGGCCGTATTTTAAAAGAATGAATTTTTTTATATTTTTTGGCGAGAATATACTTAAAAGTCAAATTTATTTAAAAATGTTAAAGGCCTGTAAATTTTCTAGCTTGAAAATGCAACTAGTCAATTTTAGGTACAATAAATATAACTTGATATTGGCCTTATATATATATTATATAAACTTTTAAATAATGTGAAAATGCAAATTGACAAAAAATTTAATCAAAGACCATGTGGCGGGTACGAAACCGCTAAGTACCACCCATGTATGGGTAAGCAAAGGCAGGACCCGAGGATGGGACAAAGATGAAATAGAATCTAAATCAAGTACGCAAGAAGGGTCGAGACTGAGGGGCTCTGCGACAAGGACACGGTCTACGGATTTTTGAGGGAGAAGGAGTGTTATGCTCACCAAAAAAAAGGTTAAAGTACTTGTACTACCTTTTTATTTCTCTCCCATATAAAAACAATAGTTTCAATGATAATAACTTGGAGATATGCCCAAAGGTTAACCCGCATGGTGGGGTGAGATTTTTATAACGCGAATGGTACAGTGGGGTCAAAACGGACCCCAATTTTATACCTCTATAACTTCAAGAGTTT
The DNA here is from genome assembly GCA_030555515.1 of Acutogordius australiensis. Classification (NCBI taxonomy): domain Eukaryota; kingdom Metazoa; phylum Nematomorpha; class Gordioida; order Gordea; family Gordiidae; genus Acutogordius; species Acutogordius australiensis. The sequence continues at coordinate 30,748,531 of CM060243.1, forward strand.
AAAAGCTATGATTTTTAATTTTTAACTATTAAAAAAAGGTGCTCTTTAACCCGCGATTAGCACTGTGGGGTCCATACGAACCCCGGCACTATTTAGATTTTGAATATCTTTAAATATATAGTATATTATTGGACAAATTTTCGCTTTTTTCTTGAATATAAAAGGGCGCGTTCAGACTCGTTTTATTTTTTTGAAAATTTTAAATTTTAAAAATTTTAAATTTTTTGAAATTTTATTTTTAAAGTTTTTTAAAAACTTTTCTTTCAGAAAAACTATTTAAATGCTAATTACAAAAATTGGCGACTTTTTTTAAAAACGCGTTTAATGTAAAAAGGTAAAAATTTTATAATTTTTAAAAATTTTAAAAATTTTTAAAAAAATGAAATGAGTCTGAACGCGCCCTAATTAACAAAGCTAATAAACAAAATTTGGTCTAAGTCCAGCAACAAAACTAGTTTAGAATTTAGAAATTGAATTGGAGTCCATAAGAACCCCACCCTCTCAATTTAAATGTTGAAAAACAAGTTATTGCCTCTATTTAAATTTAAACTTAAATATATTTAAGTTTAAATTTAAATAGATGCAACCTATACTAGTCATTAAATAATTTTAATTATTAAGTATTCAAAATGTTTTATTGTAAAATAATGATATGAATTTTTTTTCTCTTCAATATTTAGTTTTTAAGATAAATAATAGCCAAAATAAATAATATTTTAAATGTTTATAACTGACTAACTAAGTTTGATTAGGAAAAACGGTAAACGGATTTGATATTCCTTAAGATGGCAGGTTTGATCTCTGTAGTTAACTCATAACTCTCAAAAAATTGCTGACCTGTGTAATTGCAACCCTATATACTAGTCATTTTTTTATATAATTTTAATTATTAAGTATTCATAATGTTTTATTGTAAAATAATCATATGAATTTTTTTTTTTCTTCAATATTTAGTTTTCATAAATAATAGCCAAAAAAAATTTTATATCAAAATATTTTTTTTATGAAACTCTCTAAATATGTTCTACTAGACATAAAAACACGATTTAATCATTAATATTGATACATTTAATTTACTGACATGATTTATTAAATGTAATATGAAAAAATGAAAAATTTTAATTTTTCAGATTTTTTTCTACTTTCAAATATAATTTGCAATATTCATTAATAATAACTTCTTTTAGTCTATAATTAAAGAGCACGTATTTCTCTTTAAAATAATAAAAAAAAAGTATAGCTTTGAAGTTCATGAGGTTTAAATTGGGGTCTAGCATTCGCGTTACAAATTTCTCACCCTACCACTCGCGGGTAATTATAGACCAATATAATGTATCATTAATAAATATTAAAAACTTTATTTGACATACAAAGTAGAAATAAATCTAAAAAATGAAAATTTTTATCATTATTTGGGCTTACTGACGGGCCTTCGGGGACATTGGGGAGCAAAGGGCTCAGTGTCAATCATTTGAGCGTTATTAAATATCGGTGTGAAAAGGGCCGTATATTACATCCATTTGGGAATGGGGCATTAGAATAAAATAAGTACTTGTAGACTATATATTCATTTCAAACAATTAATTATTCAGATTTTTATATTTATTATAAACAATTTATTATTCTTTTGCATCAAAACATCGAATCTTCCTAACGATCTCTACCGGCACCAGACCAACGCAAAAATTACTTTTTTACCACCAAAAATCTACAACTAAAAACTAACTAAAAATAAATGTCTTTTTTCCTTTTAGGTTTCGTGCGCCTTGGCATGCGTAAGGCGTGTCTGCGCGCACGACATGAATCATCCAACCCTAAAAACAATATTTGCCCATCGACCCTAAAACCATAAGTTTCCGGCCAAAATGGATGAGGCAATTCTCAGTGTTTAGACCAAGACTATAAAAAATTTGCAGGGTTTGTTCTCATGTTTTACCATAATTTTCTTAAGTCGGCAGTGGGAACAAGAGATTCAAGTCAGCCAATTGCTAACTAGCCCCCCCCCCTTACCCCACGAATACGGCCAGAAAATTATATTACAAGCTTAAAAAAACCTTTGCTATGAAATTATTAATAAAATACAGTGAGCAGAAGTAATGCAAAGGCATATTTATAATATCGGCTCAGCACGGTTCTAAATTATTTTACATAGGACAGAGCCGATTTATGGCAACATGGGACGTTTTTAAGCAGGTAGCATCGAGAACCGGGCAAGGGTTGGGTTAGTGTCCAGATAGTGTGGGCCATATATAGTCGTTGATTTAACCCAATAATACTTTTTGAACTTTAAGATTAGTTTGAGCAACAAAACCTTTTGTTATATATTGGTGTATAAAAGATAAAATAAATATTGCATCTTGAGGGTCAGAAAATTTAAAAAAAAAAAAGAAACGTGTCCAAAATTAGTAGAATTACGCCTTATAGCATTTCTGTTTTATATACTTTTTGTGTTTACATATTAATCTATATTGTTTTTTACCGTTTGTTTATTTCTGGGTTTTTATTTTACATGCTTATATTCGGGAATCAAATATCGGAAGATGAAATAAAATCACTTGGTAAACATCATTTTTTATATTTTAAATTTGTATACAGAGCAACCAAGGGGCAGAGGAAAATCTGAATCCCCCCCCCCCCCCCCTCCTCCACACCCAAAGAAAATAATAAAAATTTGTTTGAATTTTCCTGCCTTCCTCCATTCATACAAGATTAATATGATGTTATTAAGTTTACTTATAATTACAAACTTTACATTCCTATTATTGTTTTTATCGTTAACGCAAAAATTCTAATCAATTAAAATCAAAATCTGAAGAAAAAAAATTTGTCTGAAAAATTACTGAATGGGCCAAAAAACACAAAATCCCGGAAAGCGACTAAAATTTACCTCAAAACATCAAAGGGGCACCAAATTAATCTATTAACCCGCGAATGGTACTGTGGAGTCCATAAGGGCCCCAGTAATTTTTATATTTTGAATATCTTTAAATATAATATATATAATTGGCCAAAATTTTGTGACTTTTTTCTTAAATATATAATAAACAAAACTAGTAATTAAAATTTGGTCTAAGTCGAATAACAAAATTTGTTTAAAATTTAGAAATTGAATTGGATTAAGTATATAATAAATTTGTATTTGAGAGAAATTATTATTATAATTTCTTTGTAAAATGTCTAGTTTTTAAGGTGAATAATAGACCAGGCCTGGGAAAACAATGAGCCAAAAAACTTTGGCTCATTTTTTCCCCTAAAACATAAAAAAAGAAAGGGGGGCAAATATAAAGGGCCAAAATAAGAATTTAAAAAAACCCTTACTAAGAAAACGAGCAAAAAAAAACCCACAAAAAGTGGCTCTTAAAAAGAGCCCCAAAAAACCCATTTTATGTTTTCTATACTAATTTTAAAAAATTTTGATGGGTGGGTTATTTTTTCTTAAAGCTCCTAGGAGTTTTTTTTTAAGAAAAGGGGCTTTTTTTAACATGTCCCTTTTCTTTAAGCAAGAAAAGGGGCTTTTCTTTTGCCATGCCCACGAGTTTGTGGGCATTTGGAAAAAAAAACCCAAAAACTTTAAAAAAAAAAGCCCATTTAGTTTTTTTTCACAGCCCTGTAATAGACTTAAATAATTTTTTAATTCTTAATATTTTTTTCCATGAATTTTTTATAAAATATTTTCCCGACCTAAAAACACGATATAATTAATAATTATATATTTAATTTATTGATATAATTTATTTAATGTAATGTGGAAATTTTTTTTAACTTTGTGTCAAATGAAATTTGCACCTTTCATTAATAATAACTTATATTAGTCTATAATTAAAGAGCACGTTTTTTTCTTTATAACAATATAAAAAATAAAGAAAATAGCTCTAAAACTCTTGAAGTTATAGAGGTCTAAAATTTAGACCCCAATGTACAATTCGCGTTACAAAAATCTCCCCCTACCATTCGCGGGTTAAAATCAAAATCTGAAAAAAAAATCGGTGTTTAAAGAATTCCTTCCATGTTTAGTATTAAGGAATTTTGCTTTTTAGAATTTTGCATTTCGCAAAACGTCAAAATATTAAAAAGAAAATTTTGTGTGGAAAGTAAAATCCTTTAAAAATTACTTAAACATCAAAGGAATGATTAAAATACCGACAAATGCCATAAATATGTAAAAAATTTCTTTAAAAATGATTACTTACTTACGGTTTTGCGTTTTAGAAGTTTGCATTTTGGATTTTTGCGTTTAAGACCCAACCAGAACTTATTAAAGGCAAGACTAAAAAATAAATTTTTTGGAAAATTTGAAACGCAAAAACGGGTATTCAGTTCACAATAATGCATAAGAAGCTCATTTAAGTCAGATCTACAAAAAAAAATTTTTGGTATGAAACGCAAAAACTCGAACAAATTTGGCTTAATCCATAATAATACATTAGGAACTTATTTAAGTCAAAACTAAAAAAACATTTTGGTATGAAACGCAAAAACTCGAAAAAAATTTGGTATGAAGCGCAAAAACTCAAAAAACGGGTACTCGGTCCATAATAATGTAGAAAACATATAAGTCCAAACTAAAAAAAAATTTTTGATATGAAAAGCAAAATCTTAGAAGGCAAAAACGCGGAAAAAATTATTAATTTATCCATTATAAACCATTAGGAACTCATTAAGTCGAAAACTCGAAAGAAAAATTTTTTGGTATGAAACGCAATTTAACATTGAAAACGTTGTTAAAGACGATAGCCGAAAAATTACAAAAAAATTGAAAAATAAGTTTTCTCTTCTTATTACGGGCTACTTAGCCCACTCTATTTGGGGAGATCAATTTCAAGGCAAATTTTTTGTGCTTTTTTTAATAGGCCCTTTTCGGAATTGGAAAAATGTAACAGGTGTCTTAAATGCCTAAAAAAACTTACTCTCTTTTGAACGTTTTTTAAAAAAATTAAAACTTGCTCGTGAGATTGGAGAAACAAGACAATTAATTTTTGAAATTTTCTATAATATACAATATAAGGACAATTTTGCTTTAAAGGCAAAATTCTAATATAAAATTGAAAGCTCTTATAACGGGCGAATTCATATATATAAACCTTACTAAAACTCAATATCCGGTCACTTTTCTAACATGGCCAAAAAAATTTGGCCGCCTTTTATGAAAGTTTTTTAAATTTTCGGGTATTAAACTGTTATATGGGTTTGATGTTTATTTGTCTCCAACTTATTGTAAAAAATTTTATACCTCCATGTTGGACAGGTATCCTGCAAAAATACTGCAATAAGGAAATTAGGATAATTACGCTTTCCTATTCCCTCTTTTCGGAGTTTATTGAGGTAGTCAACTTATTTGTACTTGTCTCTTAAATAGATTCCCCTCTATTATTAAGTTGATAGGGCAACTTACTCCAAAATATCTACAATGCTTATATATATGGTCTATTTTGAATTAAGAGACATGTTAATTTGTAGTATGACTATAGATTTAGTTATATTAAATGTGCCATCTATCACTTTATTCAAAATTTATGTCAATATAGCAGGAATGAGTTCTGTACAAAAAGAAGTGGTCATATTCTTATTAAAAAACGGTTAATGTAAAATTTTTGAGCCAACATCTGACACGTATTTTCTTTGTGGCATAAAAATGCGAGTCTCTAACATTTTTGCATAAATATATATAACTTTGACTTTAGTAATCCAATAAAACAAACTTATTTCAAATTTTGTTAGCTGGCAATTTGAAATTAAAGTTCTAATTATTTATTTGTGAGGTCATAAATTAATTAATGATAGCTATATGTCACTTACAAATCGACATCAATTTTACTAGATAAGGAAAATGGTAAGAAAGATAAATTAGCTTAATAGCTGTTGTAATCAGGGCTGGGGGAAAAAATAAATGGGCTTTTTTTAACAAGTTTTTGAGTTTTTTTCCCAAATGCCCACAAACTCGTGGACATGGCAAAAGAAAAGCCCTTTTTCTTGTAAAGAAAAGGGGCATGTTTAAAAAAAGCCCCTTTTCTTTGAAAAAAAAACTCCTAAGAGTTATAAGAAAAAATTACCCACCCATCATTATTATAAAAAAAAAATCAAAATTTTTCGAATATATTACACAGGTCAACAATTATCAATGTTAGAAACGTGAATTTTATAAAAACATAAAAGAATGCATCCCTATGAAGGCCTAATCTCATATATATATTTTTTGTTTTTTCTTAATTTCTTCCGTCTTTGGCTCCTTAGATCCGTCTATAACGAAAAATGGCCATTTTTGACCAAATTGACAGATCTAAATATACCCCAAAAAGTAAAAAAATTTAAATTTTTTTTGCATATAAAAATCCCTTGTAACTTATATTTATAGTCACAAATAATAAAAAATAGATTTTATTAATATATCAAGCTCTTACATCGGCATTTAGATAATACAAAATATTTCGCGTCCAAGCTTGAATACGACACGATATATTATCGGTTTTAATGGAAATATTATTTGAAGCTTGAATTTAACAGTTTAATATTTGTGAATATGAAAAATAAAATTTCAATTTATTTTTGTTTTTGATTCTTATTTGTTTTTTTTTTACCTTTTTTTCAAAATTTTCAATGTTTATACCTGACTAACTAATTTTAATTTGGAAAAACGGTAGATTTGATATTCCCTAAGATGGCAGGTTTGGTCTCAGTAGTTAACTCATAACTCTCAAAAAATTGTTGATTTGTGTTATAAAGAAAACAAAAAATGGGCTTTTTGGGGCTCTAAGAGCCACTTTTTGGGGGTTTTTTTGCCCCTTGTCTTAGTAAGGGCTTTTTTGAAATCTTATTTTGGCCCTTTATTTGTAGCTATCTTTCTTTCTTTATGTTTTGGGGGGAAATATGAGCCAAAGTTTTTTGGCTCATTGTTTTCCCAGCACTGGCTGTAACCCTAATTATTTTGGAGAAATTGCATTTTATCTATATTGGATTAAGTGTGTTTTGGCGGACTATGTTAATATTCAGACATTATTAAAATATAATTTAGTTAGTTTTACATTTCACCCTATATAATGTCATGTTTATTCGGATAGTAAATAATAAGTATAAAGAAACGTTTAAATTCGTGCAAAGCAGACAGTGAATAAAAGCTATTATTCAAAAATAATTGCCCCGTGATGTCAGTGTAAAAATAAAAACTTAATACTACTTCTACGCGAAGGTAGCTTTAAAAAATTTACAATCGGTGCCAATCGCAGCACCTCTAGCAATTGCTAAGTTTGCTCCTATGTAGACCGTCCCTACCCTATGTGCCCAATGATAGCGTGTTAGATGATAAAGTGGCATAGGGCATCTCGTTTGAAAGTAAATACAAATATGGTGACTAACTTAAATTACCCTAGGTTTCATATATTGTTTTGATTGACATCATATATAACTGTTAACGTAAGGTACTAGATTGGATCTGAATTTTCCCTAAAGCCTTCCCTTAAATTAAGTGGTGCCATACCCGTTAGGGCCCTAACTATTTTTGGACCGTGAGTGGCTAATATTGCGGTGGAGTTAAATAGTAAGATTTGCTTGTACGCCGGCACCTAGGTTTTTCGGCTACGTCTCCACTTTAGGCATATAGTCAATCGTAAATTTTTGTCAATATTATTGATTCTGATAGTTATGTCGAAAAAACATTAACTTAGTTATGTATAAGTAGTTATTGAAATTTATCTAGCTTACTAAATCAAATTTTCTATAGTTAATAACCTTAAATGGTCTTTTGCTCAAAATTGTCAGTTTTATCATTTATTGTTAATAAAGGTTGCACTACCATTTTAAGGTTGTTGAGTGCACGATAGGTCTGGTAAGGTTAATAACGGAAAACTCTATAGAGGTTCTACTTGGGTATTTATATTTTTTTTTGAGAGTCGCTCATACACGTAGGAGAGATAAATTCCGTGCATGGACGGCATTTTTTATTTAAAATGGCATGCGTGTTTAATCAGAGCTGGAAAGAAGCCCATTTTTTGGCTAAGCTGATTTTTTTTAAAAATAAAAGAAAAATAATTAGCCTTAAGTTGTTATTGCATAAGTTTTGAATCTTTTAACAATATTCATAATAATTTTAGGGAAACAAAAAAATGTGTTTAGCCAAAAGTCGGCTATATCCAGCTCTGTAAACAACCACATATGCTAAGTGGCCTGTTTAACCAATACTTGACGATATGCCTGTGAGAGCCCAGGATAAAAACCTATGTCGCCGGCGTGCGAGCAAATCTTATTTTTTTAACTCATCTGTAATATTAATTTCTCTGGAGTCAACGGTTTAAAGCGGTATGGCATCTCTATATGTGCAAGTATGGGGGAATTTTTAAACCCATAATTTTTGTTTTTTTCTGATTTTAATTTTTAAAAATGGGAGTGGGATAATTTGGGCGAAAGATGTAAAAACACTTATCCTTATTTTCGACCTTGTCCGAAAGTAAAAATATGGCCCGAAAATTTATAATTGCAGACTATACGTTTTTTTGCAAATAACTTTTAAACAGTTACATTCTGTCAAAGTTATATCCTTTTACGTGTGGTAAAAGTATATTTGGCACTTTCATTACTAACTACAGATAAAAAATAGGGCAATGGACTAAAGTAAGCCTAATTTAGCCCGATATTATTTTCTCTGATTAAAGCCAAGGCTGGTTTGTTTGTAAATAATGTTGATCCCTCCGGTGCGACTTTGGGCCAGCACTTGGCGGGGCTGTTCGGGTCCTTTTAATGAATCATATGAATATCGTAAGTACGAGAAAATGGAGTTATTGAAAAATATACAATGACAATTAAAACGGTTAATATATAGCAAAAAAAATGACTCCTGAATTGCTTAAAAAATACTACCAGCACCACATACGTAAAAAGCTGTTGGCTTAGTATCTAAATATGAGATCAAAGTTTGTTAAACCCGCCCGGTACGGTATTGGTCAGCGCAAATGTCGGGCAGATGGCCAGGCCCAATTTGATAAAAAAATTTTTTTTTTATGTTTTTAATGGAAAGGACTAAAATTTACGCATTTGTTACACAGGTTAACAAATTTTGAAAAGTGATATAATTAAAGAGACTAAACTTGCCATTTTTAGATTTTTAAATCCATTTATCGTATTATCTAATCAAACTTTGTAGATCAGCTATTTATAAAAAAAAAGTTTAAAAACAAATAATATTTGAACACAAAATATATTTTTTTTTTTAATATTTACGACAGCTAAAGTGTATTCAAATTTAAAATAATATTTTCGACCGATAATATATTGTGTCGTATTTAGGTTAGAATTCCAAATATTTTGTATCATCCAAATGTTAATAGAGCTTGATATACTTAAACATTATTTGAGATAAAAATATATATTACAATTGACTTTAATATGTAAAAAAATTTATTGATCTCTTAAGGGTATTCTCGAGGTAGCAATGTCAATATGGATTTTATTTCAATATAGGCCTAATAAAATAGCCGAAGGTGAAAGAAACATTGGAAAACGGAAAATTTATATAAGATGAGGCCAACATCGGGATCATTTCATTTCAGTGCCAATAACTTCTTTTTAATTACATTGATATTTGTCGACATGTTTTATCGCACAATAATTATTAATTTTCCGAAGCACTGTATTTGATAGGTAATTTTATAGCAAAAATAACTTCGCTTATATATAAAATTAAAGCCGCTAAAGTATCTTATAAATTTTAGTTATTAATTTGTTTGATTTACTCGGCATTCGTTTCTCCGGAATTTTTTATCAATGGTGTTTTATAACGCCAATAATATCATAATATCTTGGTTACAAAAAGCCGCTTCAATTGAAATGATGTCACTTTGTTAAATATAACTTTTTAAAAAAACTTGAATATTTATCAGAAATTATTAAACATAAAATGAAAGTTGGATCATGCATGACTTAATATTAATTTGCTTGCTAAAGCTCGAGTTCGCAAGTTCCCTTCAAAGAGCAAAAATTCTAATTCTTTATTAACAAAAGCTTTATAAAACTATTAATGACCCTAAACTCATCGAAAAATCTAGTTTTGCAGAGAATCGGTAATTTTTAGCCCAACCGACTATCTTGTTTTCTTAATATATTCAACAGTATTTTGTATACTGAATGTTAAAACTATATTCATGCAAGGCAAAATGAACATAGGTCGCCTTTGGGTAAAGATCCTGAATTTGTTTTTACACGCTATTTATATGATCGGCTATCACGCTTACCCGTCGTAAGATTGCCTAACAGGATTGTTTAATTTCAGGTCGTTAAATATCGAATATGTGTAATGGCATCCGCCTTTTAATGGAAATTTCTGTCATACCATATATTGGATTTCTCGTAGTCATTATTAGCGTATTTGCTGATGAAATTTAAATCATTCATCATCTTAATTTATTATTATTAGTTTATTAATGCTCAAATATTGTTAAAATATAAAATTGCCAAAATAAGAGAGCATAAATGAAAAGTAAACAAAAAAAAGTGGAGTGAGTGGATATTCGGAAGAAAATGAGGAGTTAAAAGAGGAAAAACAAATATAATAGGCAAAATGTGGAAAATAAACAACTTGTGCACTATTGTAAGCATCGGTGGGCAAAAGAAAAAATAATAGAAAATTAAAAAAAAAATGGAATTTGTGTTTATTGAAAAAAGGTAAAGCAGATAGATCTAGATTTGGGAGATGTATAAAGAGTAAATTGCGTTTAAAACGGGACCTGATTTTGCACGCCCCGCCCGACTCATGTGCAAACCTACGATTCGGCCCGATTTGGTTTTAATTTACAAATAGAACCTGAAATTGTAAATTTCAAGCAACAAGTTTTGTGCAATAAAATTTAAATACAAAACAGTGAGTCGAAATATTAAGCTTTAATATGTAATAACAAAATCTTCTGTTTAAGGCCTCTAAAAAAATCGAACGACCTGAGCGCATGTAAATTTGGTTGTGTTCTACACTCAATAAGCATTGAGCCTGGTTAATAATTAAATTGGTGACCGCCCCCAAAGCTGTCCATTTTTCTGAGAACCTAGGGAACCCTAGGTCACCGGCGCGCATTAATTTTTACTCTGCGGAGCCTGCTGTAGCGTTAAAATTAGTAGCAATAAGGTCTGAAGAAAATTTCATACCACTTTTTAAGTCCTTATTAATGGCTAGAATAACACAGCTCAAAAAATATTTATGTCAGAAACGAGATTATTATAAAAACTTAAAAGAACGCATCCCCATGATGGCCTAATCTCATATATGTTTTTCGTTTTTCTTACTTTCTTCCGTCTTTGGCTCCTTAGATCCGTCTATAACGAAAAATGGCCTTTTTGACCATATTGACAGATCTAAATATACCCTATAGAGAAAAAATTTAAAATTTTTTTTGCATATTAAAATCCCTTGTAACTAATTTTAATTACAAATAATGGAAAAAATTTTCTATTAATATATCAAGCTCTTACATCGGCATTTAGATAATACAAAATATTTCGCGTCCAAACTTAAATACGAAACGATATATTATCGGTTTTTAATGAAAATATTATTTGAATTTTAAATTTAACAGTTTTACTATTGTGAATATGCAAAAATAAAATTTCAATTTATTTTTGTTTTTGAATCTCATTGGTTTTTTAACATTTTTTTTCTAAATCAATGTTTATAACTGACTAACTAAGTTTGATTAGGAAAAACGGTAAACGAATTTGATATTCCCTAAGATGGCAGGTTTGATCTCTGTAGTTAACTCATAACTCTCAAAAAATTGTTGACCTGTGTAATAAATATGGCTTCCGAATTTAATCTTTAGTATTAGTTATGACCAATAAACAGGAAAAGAACCGGTTCATCTATAAAGGCAATTCAAGCAATGCTGGTCGTCAAGCTAATTTTACTAAAACAAAGGTTTTAAAGCCAAAATATTAAAAAATTACGCATTTAAAGCGTCCAGTTGGCTTAGAGGTGACAATGGGCGAAAACTTACATATTGTTTATCTTATATGCATGCGTACATTTCTCAAATATAAAAGCCCAGCCGTTCAAGACGAGACACAATTTTATTAAATTTTATTTGAGAAATTTAATATATATTTTTTAACTAATACAAAAAGGCATCTTATGAGTTCCTTTGTCAAATGTGACACAACAACAGTCTTAAACTTCACATCTTAAACAAGCACAAATTGAGGGGTGGAGTAAGCCCGGATTCCACATAAAGATTTTTATTTATATCTCTACAATTACAAGTTTTTTTCTATTTTAGATAAGTTAGGACATGGACTTAAGGGTTTGGTGTTTTTAGGGTAAGTTACAAATTTTATGTCATTTACTATAAATTAGATCAAATACGTTTTGAATCAAGCCCACCTTTAATTTTTATAAGGCACGTTCAAACTTCATTCAGTTTTTCAAAATATTTTAAAATTTTACCTTTTAAAATTGTACACATTTTTTAATAAATAGTTTGTAATCTTTATTATTAGCATTTCAAATAAATTTTTTGGAAAAAAGTTAATAAAAGATTTTGAAAAAAAAAATAAAATTTTAAGAATTTTGTAATTCTTCCCAAAAATTAATAAAGTCTGAACGCGCCTGATAAAATAAATTTTTTATCAATGTTAAATATTATAGCTTGATATACTACCTAGTCTCTGATGATTCTACGACATCCCAATTATACGAAAATTTTATTGATAAAATAATTTCACAAAAAAAGTTGATATCTTAAGAATCTTTGTGTTTCGAACTATATTAAGGAGAGTTTAGTCTTGAATTATTGCCTCTAAAACATTTATTACGTAAAAAGTCCTCCTACTGCCTTAAATCGACTTTAAATATGATTAATGAACATATTGTATATGATAACATTTATGAGTTGATATATTATATATATTGTAAGTTTAAATGTGTTGTACTTTTTTTAAGGTTACGTTCAAAGTGCAATTTAAATTTGAAATTAGTTGCCATGATAATTAGGTGGCACAAAAAGCTATTTTATATGTACAAAAAATAATGACAAAAAAAAACATTTTATATATAAATTTACTTTGAACTTAACCCAATGTATAAATAATTATATTAATAAATTTTGAATGAAAAATAGTCTATTTTTTTAAATATACAATAAAAATAATAATTTTAGGATAATACTTAAAACAAAATAATTAAGATATATTTGTAAAAATTTCTTGAGGATTTTCAAAATGGCTTATTGCACCCTTAGATAATAAAATTTTATGTTTATATATCTGGAAACGCAAGTGGCTGCGCAAAAGTTTAACTCTTATTTGTATTAATCGCAATTTCTGACTTGAAAGAATAAATGATGGACCGCATTTCGTTTATATCACCCAGTGCAGTATCCATAACGATCAATGCATCTAAAATTTTATAAGCACATGTTGGAAATAAAGTTAATTAAGTTCAGGAATACGATTGTTAAAGATTTTATAAGAAAAATGTTAGATTTATGATAAAATTAATACTTAACAAAAAATATTATAAAAAAAATTGTAATTTTCCTTCAAAAAAAATTGAATTTAAAATAAATAATTTCACCTGGGTTAGTTTCGACAAGTTTTTTATTGTAAATGTTTAAAAGAATCGCAATATCATCATCGTTCGTAAGACATTGGTAGTTTTGGTCATGTTTAAGGTGTTTCCTGAAAATAATATAGGATTACATGAAAATAAGGTAAAACGAATAATGGCCCTTATTAAAAAAAATTCACTGGGTTTTATAGAGATTTGGGTTAAAGGATCTTTTTCACGGGGACAATTAACATTTTTAAGGGTTAATATAAAAGAAGTTGTATTTAAAATATCTGCAGTTATAGGTTTAGCTATGAATTAAATAAAATTTTCAAATATATTTAGAATTTTTTAAAACAGGGTTTGAGGTTCCCCATACCACCGAGACGTCATACCCGTTTAGGGTTTTAACTCTTTTAACCCGAGCAAAGCAATATTAACGACGGATCAAATAGTAAGATTTGCTCGCACCCCGGCGACCTATGTTTTTAGCCTAGACTCGTAGACACATCGTTTAGGGTCTAGCCTAGGCAGGCCATCTTCAAAGTGGTTGCACATGTGTACTTTATGAAGATATAGCAGCCTGTTCACGGATTCGAACCCAAATCTCGTGCATGTAAAACAGGGATGTTTGCCACTAAGCTTTGATTAAAAATTTAAATTTAAATTTTTTTAAACGAATTAACCGTAAAGACGCCTGAACAAAAATATTTTATTTGTGTGACAAAAGGGAGATATGCAAGAATTATATGCAACAAACAAGGTCATAGGGATAATCAAAAAAAGTTAAATTTTTACTATTCAAAATATTATGCGACATTTTACGGCCTATAAGTAAAGTTTTTTTTATGTTATCTTTGAATTTTTTTATACGTATTTAGGACAGTTACAAGGTGTCAAAAATAAGCATTTTTTAATTAATAAATAAATTTTGCCCCTGGGCCAAAGTCGCTATCCACCATACAGAACTTTAAAAACCCCGGCACATACGATGTAATTTTAATAGTGGAAGAATAACTTAAAATAATGAGAAAGTCGAAGTAAGCACTAACTTGTAAAAATATAACAATTTAAAGGCTTTATTTAGTCTGTTTTGTTGCATGTATGTGAAAAGGAGAGCTTCGGCATCTTGCAACGTTTGAAATCGTTTAATCTTATTGGGCAGCGTAGAAAATTGAGACTGTAAGTCTTGGTGTCCACAATCCATATGACCGCCCAGTAAGGAAAACATTTTAATCAATTCTTGTTTTTTGGTGAGTGAATCGTTAGTAAGATTTGTAATCTAAAACGCAAAATGTTTGGAAAGTTAATATGCAGGATGCTTTACAGTATATTTTGAATATCAAAACATACACGTTGATTATTTTGAGTTATAAAAAAAATTAAATAACTTGGATTTATAAATTAATTAAAAATGAAGTAGACTTACTTCCAATGTTGAAAGTATATATTTGATCTCATCAAACAGATTCATATATGTGGAAGCTATAAGATAAGCTTGAAAAAACATTTTATTAAGTTGGGTCACACGATAAATCATTTGGTTGGGATTCACACAAGTAGATACTGTTGTCAAATTCTAAAAAAAGAGATTAGCAAATTACAAGTAAATTACTTCTAAGAGAATGCCTTTTCTTTCTATATAATTCTCAAAATGTTCCTTAATCTCTAAGCAACAAAATTGAAAGTGGGATTCAAGGTTATGACCTTCTCCTAGGCTATACTGTACAATTTTGGTAAGAAGAACATCCCCAAAAAATATCTCTGGCAGTCTGTATATATGTCTGGCTAAATTATGCATCCGTTTTACGAGGTGACTCGAAGAACCGCCTTCCACATCTAATTTTCGATCTGGTTGACATTGTTCAACAAACATATCAATGAGTGAGTTAATATCACGTTTGAGGAAATTGTTGAATATAGCCGGAAAATTTTGGAAAAATTGAGCCAAAGATACCTTCAGATAGCTAGTTTTATTTATTTTAGTCGCATCCCTTTTATCCAAACTATTTATAAAGGTTTCCATAATATATTCAAAAGTTAGTAAATTCGGGTTCTCCATTCCGAATGTTAGGTTAGTCTGGAATGATATGTCAGTCTGGTTAATTAAACAGTCCTCTTTCTCATTACATCTATTGAGATGGTCCGAGGCGATGTGTTGTTGTATATTCTGAAATTTATTCAATATAAAAATGTTTTACTGGATTATTATTTTTTTTAACCCAGGACAGGTATAATGGGTTTTATAACCACATAAATTTAAATATTTGCAAAAATGCAATGTCGTCCTTATGTGTCTTTTTTTAAATATAATATAAATATAAAATCCCGCTGAGTTTTGCTTCTTAAAATAAAAAAATTGAATTATTGGTCGTTGAATCAATGTGTCTTCTTGAGCTCGTAAGTTAGAGTTTACCTTATTTTATATTTTATTTATTTATACTATATATTTCTCTAACTTTTAATATTTAAAAACTTTTTCTATTTTACCATTTAAATAAATAAACTTCTTATACCACAGAAAATATTTTTTTCTCACGAATATTATTCAGAATCTACTAGGCCTAAAAAAATTAATTTTATTTACAAATTTAGTAAATTGATTTTGTTTTATGTAGTGGAGAGATATTGTTTCATTTGTCTAATTAAATCGTGTTTACTTGGTAAATTACAAAGATAGAATGTTTTCATCTTTATAATTAAAAAACAAAGTCCATATCTTTAAAAATCGTTAAGCTAAAATTAAAATTTGGGGTCCGTATATCGCGCTACAAATTTCTCACACCTAACGCGGGTTAAATAGGTGAGAGATACTTTTTATGATTAAAATAAGGCTAATAAGTATGTTAAAATTTATCTAATTGAATTAAAATCGGGTTAAATTTAGAGGATATATCTTACACTTTTAATATTTATTCATGGGGTAATTTACTTGGCCCGAGGTGTCAACAAATGGGCCCTCTTTTTGCAGGTGACCAGCTCTTTCGGTATCATACAAAGAGGTATTGGTGGGTGATAGCTGACGAAGTTGGTGTAACAAAGTAAGCGGGGAAGATGAAGAATTAGTTGAAGGGAGTTCACCTTCCCTATCTTGAAGGCCGGCAGAGTAATCATGATTTTCAATATCTTCATCGTCGTAATCGTCGGGAGATAAGAGGGAAGGTGTAGATGAGCGGGAAGAAGCAGTAGAGATATTACCAAATGATGAATCTGCCGTTTTCGAAATCATCTTAACTTTCATAGTAGTAGATGGTCTAATGTGAGGCCTTTGCGCTGACGTCGATAACAATGATAGCGGTTTAGTTAGGGGATAATGTGTGTGCCTATAAAAATTTAATTTGTTAAGGTCTCGTCGGGAGCAATAAAGGGGAGCCAAATGAGTAAATTTATTACTCTAGTTTAAAATGAACCTTCTTTTTGTGGTCAAAATTTAATTTGTAAACGAACGCATTTTTTAAAAATTGCCTTCAGTTTTGAGACAATAAATACTTTTTCTAAAAAAATCGTTTTAAAAAAAATGTAATTTTAAAAATTTCCAATTTTTACGGAAATAAAAACTCACGTTGTACGCGGCATTTACACCATTCGAGCTCAACTGTGGAAAATACACATCAATTTTATGTAAACTTACCTTTTTAGTTTTTTCGAAAGAACTGTTTTAGCATCTACGATCCCGCCTGGAGGAGAACAAGTCCCCGAAGAGGTTATGCTTGGGGATTGATTCAAATGCCGTCCAGATAGCATTTTCGTTTTATACACTTCATGATTTTGATTTTCATCAAAAGGTTCTTCCGTAGACGTTATACTGATATTGCTATAACTTGTATTATCGTCAAACCTATACAATAGGACAAGCTTGTAGCAATTTTTTGATATGTGAAAATATATTGATAAAAAATAGTGAATTATTAGAAATTGTAACTATGAGCATACATGGATGATATTCGTTCTTCTGGATCTTCAAATGGATTATCCAAAGGATTTTGAGGTTGTTGTAACTCAGATGGTTCTAGTTGAGGTTTCATATCATCTTCGCTACAATTCTGTTCCTCTAGGTTTTCAAGTCGTATAGGTCTCAATTGACGAGCCGTAAATAACAGTCCGGCCGATCGATGGTAGGTGTTAGAAACGGGATCATCTATCTCACTGTTTTTCAGTTCGGTGAATGCGTTCTGTTGGTTCTGCAGCAGTAGCAAATGTTTATAGTCGTGGCCCTAATAAATTTTAACAGTGCATCATTATTGCTTATTGAAGAAGTAATGTAAGTAATTAGTTGCTGTATATATTATTTTTTAAACAATTAACATTGACATAAAATAAAAGTTACACATATTGTATAAATTTTAAATTTATAGCATAACAAAACAAAAAAAACTTCTTCAACTTCATTGTCATCAACTGATTGCAGCTTTACTGGTTTAGCACTCAAAATATCGATATTCTGTCCGACTTCAACACAAGATGTATGTTGCGTATAAAAGGTGTAACTTTCATTTTTATTATTTATCATATTTGAAGAGGTTTTAAGCATTTGGGGAGTCACAACTTGAGAAATGAGGCAAGAAACGCTTTTGCTCAGACTTTTGCTGACTCGTTTAAGCAAAGCCGGGTATCTAACATCTCCACTACCAGTATTGCCAATAGGTGTTTTTTCATGTTCATAAGCGAGATGGAGGTTATTTAGATCGGGGCTATTATTCGTAGTAATTTCTCCAGATTCGTCTAAAGTTTTGTCAGGAGTAATGTTAAGGTCACGACGAGAAGATGACAGGGGCTGGACATCGATAGTTTGACTTCGAGTCAGAAAGCCCCTGGGTTTTTCATTTAAAACTTCCGTTTCTTGTACAAAGTGGATGCGGTGTTTGTTCGGTGGCGATAAAGGTAGGAGGAGCTTGTTCAAGATAGGTGAAAGTTTGTTTAGTCTATCCCCACCATTGTTAGTACTTGCTTTGGGTGGAACAAATTTATTCAAAACTACCGTATTAGGAGAAAGGGCTGGCGGAGATGATGCCAAGAAATCCATTTTACTGCCACCTCCTATCGTATTTAAGGCGGACATGGAAGAAGAATAGGTAGTGAGAGAAAACTTTGAGAGGGAATAGTATGAGGATGTGTGCGAAAGTAAGCTCTGGTGACGGATAAGCCCAGCCAAGTGGAAATTGTCAAGTTCGTAAATGCTGGATTCGTCGTCCTGGGTTATAAATTATTGTATAAAAAATATGAATCACATCTTAACTCGCGATTACAATGGAGAATGTATACATAAACACAACTTTCTTAAATATCTAAATGAATAGTTAATCTTATGATATGTTTTTAGAAATACTTCTAAATAATTTTACATAATAATATTTGCTGTTGTGTTTTAAGTAGATTTCAATTATTGTTTTTATAATGAATACTCAGGCATTTTTTAAAATAGAAAAAAATGTAAGTAATTATCCTAACAATAAAATTAAATGAATTGGGTTAATTTAATGTAAATTAAAAGCAAATTGCCTTTAATTTCTTTAATCCACAAAATTAAACCCAAGTCATCAGTTCGGGGTTTATCTAGGCATGATTTAGTTTCAGATTTATGTACCACCCATTTTTCCGCAAGACAAATTTCCCCAACAATCGGAATATATCATAAAAATGCTAAAATGATTCTCACATTTGAAAAATAATATAAAAATTAATTGTAAAAGTTAACTTCTCCAAAAACATATTTTTAAAACAATTTTAATTAAACTAATAACCTGGAGTTTTTCGAGCTCAACATCAAGAAAGTCGAAATCTTTGAAGACACCGACAAACTTATCGGTAAATGTAGAGGAAATATCGTCGCGACTACTAGCCTCTCCCGAAGAATGATTTCCGGCCATAGAGCTGCTAGCTTCACGCGACGGCTTGTGGGATAGAGAATTAGCTGGTGTTATTGTGTTATCACCACTCGAATAGCTTTGATTCCGCTGTATGTCCCGTGATTGGTTCATCATAATCTTTTTTATGAATTAAATATTAGGAGGAGTATAGGAAGAAGATAAAATGACATAATGTACAGACAGATAAGAAGGATTTACCGAAGGACTTTTAATGACATTTCGGTTCTGGCCAACGGCTTGTAAGAGCTTACCTAAACGATCTTTCAACCTTTCCTATATATAAACGAAGAAAAAGATAACTTGTAGTTTAATAAAAGTATATAACAATATCACACATTAAATGGAGAATCATTATATATTAAAAGCATTTATCAAACTTGTGATGTCTGAGGACCCTTTTTGAGAGTGTAAAGGCTCCAATTTGCAGGGGAAGGTTTGTAAACGGACCCGGTCGGAGTTAAACTGTTTGGGTACGAATTTTGAAATTTATAGCGAATAGGAGAGACCGTAGAGACATTATTGGCAGCAAAGAGTGCTGCAATACTACGTTTGCTTTTATCAAACTCAGCTTGATTTTTACTGGAACATTGGCAATTCTCCACTTGAGGAATTGACAATTTATTAGTGTCCGGCTGTTCTATAGAGTGAACTGTAGTGGGAAATGTTGACCTGAACGTTGAATTGTCAATTGGATTGGAAGAAAGGGAGCCTTCCAATTTGAAGTCAAGAACCGGGCCTATTATATGACAAGATACAGATAAATATGACCCTTATGATAATATTTATTTAAAAAACTTGCCATATATATTTTATTCTTTAATAATAAAATTGAAAAATGTCGACAAAATTTTTAAACAAAACAACACAAGTAGTCTTTGCCCTATAATCATACTCTTTTGTTATTTTTCGCTAAATGGTCAGACTCATTTGAAATAACACAAGGTGTACTTTTTGCGGGTGAAAATGATCTTTATTTCAATAAATAGAAAAATTTTTTAATTTTACGATACAGATTGAATTTTATATTTTGCTTGATAAATTTTGCTGAAAATGAAAAAAAAATTGAAGGCAACACTTTTTTTTATTTAAAATTGTTTTAAATGTGTTCTGCTAATGAATTATTTTGAAATTTTGAAATTAAAAGAGTGAAGACAATCAAACATTTGTCTTTAGTTAATTTGGAAATTTTTGGTGAGTTTAGCCGGTTCGTTAAAAAGGTTCTGCGAGAATGTTTAAAAAGGTAAAAAATTTGGGTAAACAAATTTGAAAAGATAAATGGTAAACAAATTTGATAGGAAGGCACAGAAATTTATTTTCCTGTCCTGTTCATCATTATCCCGACCAAAATTAAAAATTTATTGATTCTATACCAGCCAATTGATGGCGAGGAAACAAATCATCCAGCTCAATGAAAGAGGTAGTGGTCGAGTGTTCTCCCCAATTATAGTTTGTACGTGATTTAGGGAGTTCTAGGACGGCACATTTTTTAACCAGCATGTGATAGATGTCGGCTAATGAAGCGTTTGAAGTTGCAGGCAGAGGAGAGCAATTGGTGTTTTCGGTGCATCTATCACAGTGCAAAAGAATGGCAATCTTTTCAAAAATTTCGGCATTCTTAAGGTTTTGCACGTCGATCATGGATATAAGTATATATAGTATTTGCAATAGCTTGTCATACCATCTCGAAGGTCCCGTTAAGAGCAGCTAAGGGTATGGATTTAAAAATGTAAGAAAGTTGTATAATTCGTTGGTGTAAAAATCCAAAGTTTTGCATAAGTTAAGCTAACGAAAATATACTATAAGTGAAAGAAACATCACCTAGTATCTTAAATTCTATATACAACTATTAAAAAAGATGGAATATTATTAACTTCAAGCGTAAAAAGAATGAGGGACTCCATTGAAGAAATTGAAGCTTCAGCAATGTAGCTAACTACACATTTAACCCATTGAGCACATGATTTGTTAAAAGCGTTATTAGCATAAAGATTTATTATGATGGTCAAATTCTTGAGAGGTTCCGAATCAGGATATTGTCGGCAATACTGTTTAACAAACAAAAAACAATAACAATATAAAAGATTGAAAAAAAACTCGAAATTCCATGATAAAATTTATATATTTACCTCATCTATTGAATTGCAAATATCGATGGAAAGTTTATCTTTAACAGGTCGTTGAAAATGATCAATGAGGTGAATCGACAAAACAAGTAAGACTTTTTGAAAATCAGAAGATGGTGAATCAAACGTTTCTGATGGTGCTCCCGCGCTATTTTTATCACGTTTTTTATTCCGTTTGAGATTGTTCATGGGCTTTGTGCAAGCACCTAGATGCTCAACAAAAAGCCGCTTTGGGAAAAGGATTAGATAAGAGAGAAGGGTAAGTAACGCCTCGTAGTAAGTACCAAAACGATTTTTCAGCAATAAGTAGGGTAGGACAATCCCATTTTCATCGTATAAACGCCGATGGTCTATTTTTTCGGTTACGTGTTTGTGATCAATTTGAGCCTCGTATAATTGATGAGGACATATGATGAAGCCTTTGAGCACGAGATTCATAACTCCTTTGTAATTGGTCCATTTCAGCCGGTAAAAAAACTTCTCCAAGCTTGCTCCCAGCTGATCACGCAGTTTTATTGCCAATCCATCACCAATGTTTTCTAGTTCGGTTGGGGCGGCGTGACCATTATTTGCTAATGGCTTACAAGGAAGTCGGCCATACAAAAGGCCTTGCTTAAATGTAAGACTCAAAAGACCTATCCCAGACCAATATTCGTGTGAAAGCTCTGATTCAAGTAAAGACACGGAAAACCAATAAATCCGGGTTAACAGAGATATCCTTGCCCCAACATCCCTCGGTAATGTAACGTGATGAGAGATCGGTAACTCTTTCGTTTGATTTTCGTAATTGTCAACACAACGGCTAAAGGGATGTATCATTGAATTTCCTATGGTATCTAACACACTACGCGATCGTTTCATAGGAGCTCTAGTCAGTCCAGATATTTGATGATCGGCTTCGTCTAAGGTTTGAAATTACATATTTTTAATGTTAACATAAATAAACAAATTAAAATCCATATTTAAAATTTAAAAGTTGTATGTGAGCAAATTTAAACATTAGCTATTTGCCCTAAACAATTAAGTGATATGCTAGTTTAAAATTAAGACTTCTCTGTGAAAGTTAGTATTTAAAATTTTTGCCATTAATAAAATAACATTAAAATTATCTGCATATACCAATAAATATTAACAGACTTTTTTAATGGTAAGGTATATACTATAGCCCCTTGATTAATTCCCAGCAATATATAGAAAAAATTGCTGATAAGTAAATACTGAGTTTGAGGTTAAAGTGCAAAACTGATCGAGCGTCAAATTTTCATTTTAGATTACTAACAAACGTTTTCCTGAGCCCTAGACTCAAAACAAATGATTGTTATTTAATTAAATGCGTAACTTCAATTTTTATATGGGACTTAAAAATTTAATTTATTTTAACTATTATATTCGTAAACTAAAAAATAAAAACGAGTTTGCCGTTTATTCCTTTTAATTAATTTTTTTTCTCCCATCTACATCCTCATTCTTGTATTCGCTCGTTTTCAAATATCTTAATAAAAATTTCTAAATGAGTATGGACAAAAGAAGCAGATTTCGAAATGTAAAATATGGGCAAGGATTTTGGCTGAACAATTAAAAAAATCTTTTCTCAGTTATAATTTTTTGGAAATTGGCGAGACATCTAATTTTTATAAACTAAAAGTTAATTACTTTTTAAAAATAAGAAATTTATCTTTTTTATACTAAATATTTTTATACTTTGTGGGGTTTTTCTTAGGCTCGCAAAAAACTTATTGGCATTTTTGCTTCACTTCTAAATAGTTATAGAATGCAAAAAATATGGCACCAAAAAGATGATAAAAAAATAAAAAGAAAGTAGAGGTTTTATTTGTACATTAATAATTAATTTAGATGGTCAGACTCAATAAAAAATTTAATAGCATATTGGTTTGTTTCATTTTAGATGTTTTTTGTTATTTTTTGTCAACTAGATGGGTAAAATTAATAACAAATATCAAACATAAAATTTAAAACATTTTGCACATATACAAAAAAAATAATAGAATTTAGGATTAAAATTGGTTGAGTTTAAAACTTGGATACATTCCAAAACCCATTAACTAAAAATATATTGAAACCTAGACAAAATTCTAAAGGGTAAACGGAATGTGAGTAATACTTAAGGTAATATAACACAGGTTAACAAATTTTTGATATTTATGAGCTGACAACAGAAATTAGAACTGCCAGTTTAGGGATTTTCAAATTCGTTTACCGTTTTTTAAATAACGTAGTAAGCCAGCAATAAACATTAAAAATTGTAGAAAAAATGTCAAAAAAAAAGAAGAGAAAAAAAAATATTTTTATTTTTAAAACAAAACTGTTAAATTCAAATAAATAATATTTTTACTAAAATCAATAATAAATTTGGTCATTTTTCGGTTAGGTGCCAAATAAATTGTATATTACAAGCTGACACATTTTTGAGAATTATGAGCCAACCACAGAGATCAAACCTGTCATCCTAGAGATTTTCAAATCCGTTTACCATTTTTTCTAATCAAACTTAGTAAGTCAGCTATAAACATTGGAAATTTTTGGAAAAAGTGTCAAAAAAACAAAAAAGATTTATACAAAAATAAACTGAATTTTTTTTTTATTCACAACAGGTAAACTGTTAAATTTAAACTTCAAATACTATTTTTATTAAAAACTGTATAGTGTCGTAATTAGGTTTGGACGCGGAATATTCTGTATTTTCTAAATGCTGATGAAGAGATTGGTATAATATAAAATATATTTTTTATTATTTGAGAATAAATATAAGTTACAAGAGATTTTTATATGAAAAAAAGTTTCTTGAATTTTTTCTTTTTAGGTTATTATCGAGGTTGCAAAATCTTTCAATATGGTCAAAAAAGGCCATTTTCGATATGGACGAATCTAAGGAGCCGAAGGCGGAAGAAACTATGAAAAACTGATATATATGAGAAAAGGCCATCATGGGGATGTTTCCATTCATATTTTTAAAAACTTTTTTTTTCTGGCATTAGTATTAGTCGACCTGTGTTTTAGTTAATATTTTACGCTGTGTTTTGTCGATTGTAATAAAATATAGTTTCGTTTTATTGATGTGAATAAAATATTATTTACCAATACGAGGGGCATTTGGTGTAAGGGCGGTGGATTGAATGCTAGTAGTTAGGGCATTCTTTTGGTCATCGTTAACATCAAAGGGATATGTCCTCCTTTTAAATGATTTTCTTTCATCTGGTTTTCTTGTACCGTTATCATGTCCGACACGGCAATGTGATTTAGATCCTTCTTCAGTGAGTATTTGAGGAAATACATTTTTAAGTATGCGATGGGTACAAACCTCAACCGTGATTACAAGTTCGAGAAAAAGGTTAGCACTGTAATCATTGAATGTGGTCTCTCCAATAACTTCGGCCAAATGACCAATCAAGTCATTTATCATCATTGAGTTGTAATTGATATCGAAGCACCGAAATATCTGATCAAAAAATTTTGAAAATAGTTGTGTGAAAATATATGATAAAATAC
The DNA here is from genome assembly GCA_030555515.1 of Acutogordius australiensis. Lineage (NCBI taxonomy): Eukaryota > Metazoa > Nematomorpha > Gordioida > Gordea > Gordiidae > Acutogordius > Acutogordius australiensis. The sequence goes on from CM060243.1 coordinate 30,773,541, forward strand.
GCAGGTTAACAAATTTTTCAGAGTTATGAGGGATGTTTTTTGTAATCAGATTTAGTTAGTGAGCTATAAACATTATAAATTTGATAAAAAAAAGGTGAAAAAACAAAAAAGATTAAAAAACAAAAATAAATTGATTTTTTTGGCATATTCACAGCAGTTAAACTGTTAAATTTAAACTTCAAATAATATTTTTATCAAAAAACCGATAATATATCGTGTCGTATTTAAATAAGTACGCAAAATATTTTGTATTATCTATATGCTGATGTAAGAGCTTGATATACTAAATAAATTTATTTCTCATTATTTGAGATATTGAATTAAAGTTACAAGGAAATTTTATAAGAAAAAAGATTCATTTTTTCTTTAAAGGGTATATTAAGATACAATTTGGTCAAAACAGGCCATTTTCGTTATTGACGGATCTAAGGAGCCGAAGGCGGAAGAAACAAAGAAAGAAAATATATATGAGATAAGGCTATCACAGGGATGCATTATTTTATGTTTTCATTAATTTATTTTTTGTGACATTGATATTTGTTGACCTGTGATATAAGAAACAAAAGGCAACATAAGAAATAAAACGTAATATAAATAATTACCTGCAAAGATCGAAAAATTAAATGTTTCGATTGGCTGGAAAATGACACGAGAAGCGAATGTTTAGACCATTTCTCTTCCACTTCAATTTGTGGAGCAACTATGTTAATAAAGGAACACAGGCATCTCATAAAATCATAAATCACAAGTGTATTATGAATATTCCAATCACAAGGAGTTGTATCATCATTTGTCCATAGCTTTCCATTGCCATTTCTATTAGTTTATAACACAGGTAAATAATATAATTGTAGAGGTTGTTTATTGAATAATTTACATAGCGGCCTTATTTTAAATGTTTTCCATATTCAAATCATTGATAACAATTGTTCTATTTTTCTGCTATGAGGTATATTTCGTCTCAAAACCGTATCTATCTATAGACCAGCTTTAAGATCACACAAACAATTTTCCTACCTTCTAACCAAAAAATTAACAACCTTGTTTTGCCATTGAAAATTTCGACAATTTTCCTATAAAAATATTTGGCCCTTGAGGTCGTAAGATCGTCGGGAAGGTTTTGCACAGGAGGGTTGGACGTTCCATTAGCCATGATGGGCGGTAAAGAGACATCGGAGGATTCCAAGTTATGATTAGATGTCTCGTTTTCAAATACCGAACGCCCATCAAAGTAATGTGATTCGTTATCTATGGGTCATTAATTATATATATAACGTATAGATCGAAACAGTTCATATTAATTGATTAATAATTTTATTGTTTCATCTTAGAGAGTTAAAAGTTAGTGTTTTTTGCCAAGTCCTATAAGCTTGCCCGCTGACGCCGTTAGAATATCTTTATTTAATAAAGTTTCACTTTATTACTAAATTTTTTTTTATTTTAGTTCTCGAAGTTAGAGGCCGCAAGAAACTTGTGATTGTCTTAAGCAAGAAAAAGACAAACAACATGAGAATGGGGGGAAGAGAAAATATAAGACTTATTTGAATGGCTTGACAAAAGAAATTTTGACCTGTGTTATAATATAATTTACAATTTGAATATAGCTGAATCAATTATTTAAAAAACATTCTTGGGTCAAACCTGACAAATTTTCGTCGTATTCATAAATATCGGCCCAACGTTCGTTATTTTGTCGGTTCAACTTTTCATTCTCGACGATATCCCTATCAAGCTCAGCGAGACGGGCTGGGGTGATGGTAGGTGTTTCGCTTAACAAGCTGGTGCGAGAGTGACAAAGGGAGGTGGCCGTCCCCAATTGGAAATGACTAATATCTACGCATCAAAATATGTGAGGGAAGGTTTAAATGTAGAATATTTTTTATTTAATCATATCACAGGTACATAAAAACCACTGAGTGATCAATTATGAAACTTCAGGGAAATAATTTACATAATAGCTTATCCCCTATATGTAACCAGAACTCGGCTGTTATGATAGATAAAAAATCAAAAAAATGGGCATTCCAAATTAAACGATTTTACGACCATACCTTAGGTCAAATAAGTTGTTTTTTCGTAAAACTACAAAAGGATTTCCAAAACGCGGTTAAAACGCGTTATTTCACAGGCGCCGAAGCAAATTAAAATTTCTTCATATAACCATGATTTACTCATTTTTGGAAAAATGAAAATAAATATGGACTCAAAAGAAAAATTTTTTTTTCATATTAAAATCATTTGTAACTTCTATATTACTTCTCATTAAAAAATCAAATTTTTAAGTATATCAGGCTCTATCAACATTAAAAAAACATAGATTTAATCCATAAGATGGCAGGTCTAGTCTCTAAAATTTAACCCATAAAATTCGTCGGGCTGTGTAATCAAACTATTTTTTCATTAAATAATAAAAAGTGCTAGAAGAATAAGTGTTTTGCGGTGAAATATGGTAACAAAGAGTTTATGTAAATAAAATATAACTTTTTCTTCGCATAACCACGGTGGGAGGAGGTTCACGGGACGGCACATAATGTTCTCGAATAATTCTATTTCCGTGATTAGTGGTGATGCTTGTAGTGTGCCTATTTTCAGGGGCTTTTTGAAGGGATCGTTTCAGCCTAGAAGAGTCTTTAATAATCATGCGCTTGCGTTTATTGAAACATACAACACGGTTGTGATTGGTGCTATTTACGTCATCGTCGTCCTCTATATCGGAGTCCGCATTAAATAATTTATATGAGGCATGATTGGTAGCAACAGCTCCCATTGTCTTAGCCAAAACATCGGAAGATGCGGAGGAAAATGCAGTGAGATTGATCAAAACTTGGGAAAAATTGTTGGAAATCACGTAAAAATCATTATCCCACGAAATTTTAATTAACATTTTTAGTAGTAACTGCTCGCAACTGCTGCCAATCAAAGAATTTTGGTCGTCAAGTCCTATAAAACATACAAATGAATGCATTTAGTAAACTTTATATCAAACATAGTAGATTAAAATACAATTTATCTAAAAAATAAAACTTTTACAATCTTGCAATATAGTAAGTTAAAATATATAGTACCTGACACAATGAGATGAAGAACCTTGTGGAGACTCGGAAACTCGAAATCCAAATTCATATATTCTATGGCTTGATTAATCAAAATGAGTCCCATGAAACACCTATAACATAACACGTATATTTTATTAAGTTATTGTGATATCAATATCGCTGAGGGTAAAGTATATTTACTACCTGGGTATTTTAAAGAGAGCGGCTGAACTTTCACCGTCAGAGAATAAGGTATTGAGGGGTGGCGCAAAGCCACCATATGCGGGCATGGGATAGGGGTAATCTAGATCCTCGTCGAAATCTAAAGGGACCCTATTAACATGTGTATTAGTAGAGTTAGCCTCAACAGTAACAGACCTAAGCTCGTTGTTGTTGCAACTTTTTGGTAACGAGGGCAATTTACGGAGGGTGACGCCTTGTTGAACGTTGTCGGCTCTATTCTCATTCGCGTGAGAAGCGATATTTGAAGTTTCTTCCCGGCTATGCTGCTGACCATCGAATTCATTACCACCATCGACATCTTGGTAATAATGTGCCGACATTCCTGACCGGTTCATAATATTGTCCGTACTAACCGAATGTTTGCCCTCATTTTGTATGTTTTGACATTTTTTAAGGTATGGTGGACAATTACTTCGTTCGATTGAGCGGACACCATCTTCGTAATTATTTATGGGTATGAGTAGAGCGGTATTGTACTCCACGGGATAACTGATCTCAAAATCCCGTTCGACCTGTGTTGCTTGTGATAGGCTCGCCGTTGTTAGACTATGGTTTAACGGACATAAAAGCAAAAGTTTCGAACACACTATCCTTAAGAATAATTTTTGGTTGGTATTAATAACGATTTTTAAGACGCTTAAAGCGTTTTTTACGTCTTCAGCCGGAAGCAGAGCAAGTATGGTGGTGAGATAATCAATTATGACAAACATGTTTACCCATCCCTGCTCATCCTCCCCACCTCCTCCAACAGGCGAATCTTGGAATTGATGATCCATGTTGTTTATAAGGGCCCCCCAAAGCAACGTGAAATCTCGGACCTCCTCGGGATTTTTGTAGTTGAGGTAAAACACGACGTTGAGGATGAAGAGAGTACTATCGACAGTGGTTTTAAAGTTCCAACAGCCTGACGGGGGATTACTGCTTTCCCCACCACTCGAGCTATTACTGTTGTTATTGTGAGGGAGCGCAGTCGTGGGAGCGCCCATGGTAGAAGAGGTTGATAATAAACTTTTTGGGTGTTGGGTGCAACAACCATTGCCCTTACCATTCTGCTGGTAATTGTTCCCGTAATAATCGTACTTGTAATGGTACCGACCGGTTAGGCCCCGTACAACCTTTTTCTTATCGTTAAATGACATATTGCTTCGGCCGAGTGTATCAAAATAATAGGGTTTTGAATTGTCTGACGACCCTGGTTTGTAAGATGAATCCCACAAATGCTCGTAGGTTGTTTTGAAAAGGTTGAAATCTAAAACGGTGAGGATAATGGGCTGGACCCACGGAATCAGGGATTTAATTAAAAGTGTGCGGGTATATTGATTTGCCGTAGTGTATCGATACGTAATTTCTATCAATCAGCAAAAAATATTTATATAACATGAAAAAAAAAAAAAACACAAATTTTTGGGGGTTTTTGGGAATTTTTTGGTGGGTCCTGGGTTGAGTTTTTTTTCTCCTCCCTTTTTTTTTCCAAAAAAAAAAATTAAAATATTTTTAATTATTATTTAAAAATTATCTATTAAAAAAAAAAAAAAAAGATTATTAATAAATTTTATTTTTTTTTTTTTAAAAAAAATTAAAAAAAAAAAAAATAAAAAAAAAAAAAAAAAAAAAAATTAAAAAAATAAAATTTTTTTTTTTTTTTTAAAAAAAATTATCATTTAACATGTTTTGTATGACTTATCAAAAACAGTTGGGCGAAAAATTAAAAATTTATATCAAGTGTAAAAAAATATGCACCTGATAAAAATGGCAAGGTCATTGCTTGATGAACATCTCTAAAATAAGCTAACAATTCCTCCGGGTTAACCAAAAAAGCATAAAATGGAGTGGTTTTACAGTGATTAATAATGTAATTTAGCATGTATTTTGGTTTTTGATTGTGTTCGTCTTCCATAGCAGCTCCACCAATATCCCGTTTGAAAAATTGACGATCTAGTGTCTATATAACGCAGGTCAACAAATATCGATGTCAAAAAAAATAAGTTGATGAAAACATAAAAGAATGCATCCCCATGGTAGCCTTATCTCATATATATTTTCCATTTTCCTTAGGTTGCCTTCGGCTTCTTAGATCCTTCCATAACGGAAAATGGCCTTTTTTTATTTAAATTAACATATCTTAATATACCCCCAAAAAAATTAAAGAATCTTTTTATATAAAATCATGTATCATCACAAATAATGAGAAAAAAATTTTATTAATACATCTAGCTCTTACATCAGCATTTAGAAAATACTAAATATTTGGCGTCTAAACATAAATACGGCACGATATATTATCGGTTTTTAATAAAAATGTTCTGAAGTTTGAATTTTACAATTGAGCTGTTGTAACTATGCAAAAAAAATCAATTTATTTTTGTTTTTTTAACCTTTTTTCTAAAATTTTTAATGTTTATAGCTGACTAACTTAATTATAAAAAACGGTGGGATTTGAAAATCACTAAGAGGGCAGGTTTAATCTCTGTAGTTAACTCATAACTCTCAAAAATTTGTGGACCTGTGTAATAATACATGTTAATTTGTAATGAATACGAGAAAATATTGTTATTGTAACTAAACAATTAATATATATACGTAAAGAAGTCGGATAGCCTTATTTCTTATTTCACAGTCGTTGCATCCTGCGTATGTAAATGCCAATGTCAAGATTGGAACAATCTCAGTAGGTATTTCCCTTATAATATAAAATTAAATTTTTCATTTAAAATCAAGACAAACAATTGATTAAAACCTATATAGGAGAGCAATAATTATTAGAATATACCAGTTTATAAATAAAGCAAACTTGTAGCACATAGACTCAGTGATGATGGTAAAACAAATTTTTGACACTTCAAAAGGAGAATTATATGATTTCGCTATGAGCCAATCTAAAAATTCTTGGTAATCGGAATTGAGTATAAGCAAATGGATCAGAATTGTTTTTGTCAAATCAACAATCTGATATTAGAAAACAAAGGATAAATTAATTTATGGTTATGCATGCCAATATTACTAGAAAAAAAAGTATTACTTCTTTATTGCTACAATTAAGGAGATTTTCAAACCATTTAAAAGCACCTTTGTTTTCGGTTAAAATTTTGACTTCCATTAAAGGCATTGTTGTAAGTACAGTCAACATTGTTTTAAAAGCTACAACTTCTAACACAAAATAATTTGATGATTTCATTCTATAACAATACATAGGATGAATTCTAGGCGAAAACAATAAATTTGGTAAAAATGTCAAATTCTAACTTTTTGTAATCCTGTGCATTCCGCTGGAACCCCAAACGTCCACAAAGCTTGTTGAAAAGGTGAAATAACTGAAAAGCCAGTGATTTTTTATCCTCAAACAATTCATGTCTACATTCCACTGGTAAAATATAAATGTATAACATTAGTATGAATATTAATAATAATAATAATAATAATAATAAAAATAATAATAATAAATAATAATAAATAATAATTATATTTGGTTGTTGCTTGGTTTTTACTGAGGTAACCTAGATAAAAGCAACATTACTAAAGATATTTATGGCCTATATTATTATATAACTCGCTACAAATATTTTTAAAAATATTTTTTAAAATTACATGTTCAATCAAGTCTTATAGTTAAGTTGCATTTGCCTAAAATGCCAAAAAGTCACTATTGTAATTATTTGTATGTCACACAGCTCAAAATTTTTTAGATATATAAATTAGATAAGTCCTAACCTTGTACCGTTTATGCTAGTCAAACTTTCTAAGACTGTTGTAAACATAAAAATTATATTAATAAAACATAAGAGAATATTTTGTTTTATTAAAACCGTTTAAATGTTAATTTCAAACAACCAAAGTTAAAAATCATGCCAGTTAGAAGTTAGGGTGCAAAATATTTTTTTAACCTAGATGTGAACATTAGCTTGATTTAATTAAAAAAATTTAAAATTTCGTATTTTATATGAAAAATTAGATTTGCTGTTAATTTTTTAAAAAAATACCTAAGGAGCCTGGAGGTCCCAAAATCAATCACTTTTGCCATTTTTTGGGTTTAGGGTAATAATCCGATATATCGTGGGAAAAAGAAAAAAAGCATTAGAGTTAGAGGGAGACATAGATTAAACTCCATTTAAACTTAGATGAAACTTCATAAATTTATGTATAATTAACTATGCAAAAAATAATAATTAGATTGCAAATCAAAGGGTTTACACTCAAAATTCGAGATAAGGTGGTAAACGAGGCGGCAAAAATCAACTATCACATCTTGAGTTTTATCGCTTCCAATACCACCGAAGAGACTATTGCTGTCGTTAATGGCAGATGATCTTTTGTCGGCCATGGCATGGCTATGGTCGACATTCCTGTTAAGTAATTTATCAGCCGATTTTTCCGTCAAACTAGAGGCAAGAGAGTTTACGAGCAAAAAGGGCTTAGCTATGAGGCTAGAGTTGCTGCTAACGGTCCCGTGGTGGGACGAAGAGGCCACAACCTGACTCGAATAAGCCGATGTGGATGTCAGGCTCCCGCTAAAATTGGAATCGTTGTCTCGATCACCGTTTTTGGTGACATCGGCATTTTTAACAGCCGATGTGGTTGATGTAGACATGGATCCTTTCGTTCCGTTAAAATTGTTGTTATCGTATTGGGAAGCGATATGTCGGCCCATGCCCTCCAAATAGGCCCATAGAAGACGGGAATGTTTGAAGTTTTGTTCCGGCGCAACTGGCAATTTAGATTGTAGGTGCGGGAAAAAGAGGTAACGCGCGGGAACTTTAGCAAACAGTCCTTGGTTCGCGAGTTGTTCTAACAAGTTTAGCACCTTCACGCGGGTAAGTTCACGTTTTTTACGTCTCCTCAGGTTCTCTTGCTTACTCTCCACGGTCTCCATAATCAATGATTCCAAGCTTTCAATCAAGTCACTATTAAATGTATAAATGTTTTGATAATATTCTTTAAAAATGTATGGTATACATCTAAAAATAAAGATTAATAAAAAACAAGTTTTTTTCAGGCAAAATAAAGTCACTTCAAGAAAGCCGCCCATAAAAAGTTTTTCTTTATAAATTCTGGTTGTTGACAACATATTCTACAATCTCGACAAAAAATTTTACAAAACAAAGTATTGCCAGATTTATGTAATTTGTTAATTATATTTAACATTGTTAATTATTATTATAATTTTATTAGTGCTAAATTTTAAATAATATTAGAATCATTTAAAAAAATAGTATTTTATAACCAATACGTTTATCGTTTTCCCCATAAAGCGGCCGTTTTCATTTTTTAAATATTAATGATATATGCGAGTCAATAACTCTTCAATTTTTAGTGAGGTTCCGGCTCAGACAGATTGGTGGCAAACATTCCTATCTTACACGCAGTAGGTTTGGGTGCGTGTGCATAGACGGTTTTTTTCTTCGGAAAATATCACATGTGTACAACCACTTTGAAGCTGCGGAGTGCCCTGTTTAGGCAGTAGGCCCTAAACGAAAAGCCTAAAGTAAGACCCTAGGCTAAAAACCTAGGTCGTCGACGTACGGGCATATCTTACTATATTTTACCCGTTGGCAAAATTAAATGCATTGCTCGGGGTTAAAGATTCAAAGTCCTAAACGGGTATGGCGTTCTATGGGAGAAACTTCAAAGGCAGCGTTTTAGTTTGATGTTAAAAATTTAAAAATGTTAGTTTTTAAAGATGGTTGTTGTTCCTTTCCTTTGTTTTAAATAATATATGAAAAAATTTAATAATGTCTTCCATTATATCACTTTGTTTATTAAGACCGAAAGGTTAAAATATATTAGTCCTATTTTATGTATATTTATTAATTATAAAATTTTATAATAGTAATAACTAATAAATTAATTCTATGTTAACTATCATGATTCCATAATTAAACTAAAAAAAAGTTTTTTCAAACAAGTTTAAGAAAAATAATTGTGAGTTTGGCCCTAAATAATGAGTTTTGGACGAAGTGAGAAAGACGACAAACAGATTTGAAAAAAAAACCCACTCAAATGGTTCAGGTCATTATTATCTTGACTGAAAGTTAAAGTATATCGATATGGGGTGATATAGGGAATTATGTAAAAGTTTAGATGAGTTATACCCAAATGCTAAAGCATTAACGTGTTTGAGCGCATACACAATGGGTGCCCGAACGTCACTGTTGTCCATGTTAAGTGTCCCCGTGACAATCTTATAAAATTCGGTAGTAGGCTGGATGAAGTTTCCAGCAATGTAAGAATTGGGAAAGGCAAGAGTAGGTGAAGAAGCACTCGAAGAGGATGAAAAAATATTTAACATTTTGTTCGAGGCACTCAGGTAGCCCTTGTCGCTCTGTGAATTATGATGTGCAACAGTTTCAGGGGATGAACTAAAAACATTATTTATGTGTATAAAACAATATTTTAAAATAAAATAATTTAATAGCCAGTTATAATCATGCATATTGCCTAAAACAACTAATTATTATAAGTGAAACCACTTTAAAGCTGGTGAGTGGCCTACAGGTGTTAGACCCTAAAAGATATACCTAAAAGAATTGAAAAGACCTAAATTGTCGACACATGCGAATAATACTATTAAAAGAAACTATCCATTGCTTTGCTCCAGTTGAATGACTTAAAACCCTAATGTGTACCAAAGTTCAAACCAGGTTTTGATATTTTGGAAATTTTTTGCTTTAAAATAATTTTTAGAATACAAAGTTTAAAAGTACTAACACCCTTAATTGAGTGATCACAAAATCAATAAAAAAATCAAACCGGGCTGTATTTTTTTTCTAATTTATACACCCGGCCGGCTAGGTTTCGGCCTTAAAAGCGTATGGCGCTTCAGAAAAGGGTAGGGGTAACTTTATATCAAATAATTTTAAAATTTAAGATTTTTAGGCTCAAACCGTAAAATAAAAAGAAATAAGTGTAAAATATGTTAGTTAAAGCAGCTTGTAAAATTCTAAACTTTGCGGTAGGTACATGTTCTTCCTTTCGTTTGAACGTGAAAGTATCAGGCTTTTGGTAATTTAGGCGAGAAGGTAATACCATGCAAGCCACTGCAAGATAGGTTGACCAGTTAAACTTAAATTTTTCTCTTTCTATGACGTATGTTGTTTTTTTGGCAACGGAAGATCTTAACAAAGATGCTCTTGATTCAGCTAAAATCACGCTATAATAAAACATTAATAATTAAATTAAATAATTATGAATATTTTAAATAAAGGAGCAATCAAACATGCTATATTTTTAAACAAAAATATTATAACAAAATTATCAAATATTGGAAGTTTAACCACGGCTTAATTAAACAATAACTAGACCATTAGCATATAATAATGGAAGTAGTGCATGAGTTTTTATGTTTTAAAAAATATATATACTTTGGATCATAATACTGGTTAAGGAACATAATTTTCGCGTACAACAAATTCCAAAGCTCCAACTTTATTTCGTTAGATATGTCGTTAATTTTACGGCCCGTGTAATTATTTGTACAAGGAGAGGCAAGAATTACATTCAGTATCGTAACCCATACTTTGTTTATGCGGGCATTGACAAAATTATTTGACGTAACAATCATATTAGAAGATTGATTTATGGATGAATTGTGGGATGTACCTTCTAATTTAACTGTATTCTTATTAGCAAAACTTGCAGTAGAGTAATGAGAATTGGTGTGAACGAATTCGAAAATTATGTGAAAATCACAAAATGTTTCAGCCATTTTGGTCAAATAATAAAGGAGACTGGGATCGCTGAAAGACGGTTTTATGGCATCGATAATATCCGGAATTTTGGATTGCACGCATTGATTTATAGAAAAATACCCCTAAAATTTTAAAATATATGGGGCCTTTGAGTTAATTTTAGTAAGGATATAAATTAAAAAATAAATGATGATACCTTCAAAGGTAAAATCTCTATTATTTCCGATATTTCTTTTAAAATAGTGAAACTAATTTTTCGGAAATTTAAGCTATTCTGGCATAAAATTACGAAGGCGTAAGCTTCGATCATTTGCAAAGCGCCTTTTACATCTTGTAGGTATACTAACTCTGTGTAATTTTGATGATCTATATTTATCTAGGTGTGTAAATAGAAATAATACAATATAATGTGTCTGGTTTTACAAATAAATTAAATAATGTCAGGGATTGTTACCAACCTCGTTAAAGTTAGTTGCGTTGACTATCAAATTTTTAAACGAACACAACAATTGATAGAGGAGTTTTAACGAATTCTCGAGCAGAAGGGCGGATCCGTCATTAATGTTCATAGAGATAAATACTACAAATTCTAAAAAATTAATTTTGGCATACAAGATATATTACTTTTGAAAATAAATGGCCTTAGATGGATATAATCGTTAAATAACGTTTGCAATGATAGGTAGGCTAATCTAAAGTAAAAACATATTGTGTTCAATTAATTAATACTAACATAATAATTAGCAAACTAATAATATTTTAATAATGCACTTTTAACTAAAATCATGAAAAAAATAAATTTTACCCCTGTAGCTTTTCATCCACATGCGTTGTCAATTTTATCAGAATCTCAATCATGTCTGCCCTGATTTTGGGATCCTCGGAAAACAATCTAGGTATGGCGGCAATGCATGTCCGAAACAAATCCATTTTTTGTTTACGATCCCCGCTAAAAAAATTTATGTGTTATGAATTACGAATGGGAAAATTCAAAAATATAAACAAGAGAAGTGTAACTTTTTAGTGACCTATTTAAATCCTCAATATCCTTTGTATTGGTCTGTGGAACAATCATTAAATAAGGCTTCCCCAACGTGTTATCGAGCAACGCTAAAATCATTTCGAACGATTTAACAAAAGGGGCGTAATAATCGGAAGATATGCCTATGATATTGAAATTAAGTATATGTTAAACCCTAAGAAAGCAGCAGCATTTCAGAATTCCATTTTTTATGTAAAACATTGCTATGCGACAACATCGATAACCCCCAAGATCAATAGGAACAAGTGTAACTCCCCAAATCCATCAATCACACGAAAAATTACTGCATACAGGCTTTACAATCCTGGCAAAGGTTAAAGGCCAGAGTAATTCACCCGCTAAAGCACTGCCCTTACTACATTTTTCGAAATCATATTCGTCAGGGCACTGCCCCTTTTTAACAAATTAAATTGTTGTAGATAGCTAACGGTTAATATTAATTAAAAAATATTTGGTGGAATCGTCTCAATTACTTTTTCAAAATTTTTTGTGAGATTAAAAATTAACCGAGAGAATTTGCCATAGATTCAGTGAGAGATTTATTAATAAACGTTTTCGCCTTTCTATTAGTGTTTCCCGACGGTAGGGAAATGAGAGTTTGAGGCATGGGTGGGTCACCTTCCCTTTGTTGCAGGTGATCGGCTACGACTAGAAATCCACGTAAACCAACGCTCATGCGTTCAGGCAGGACTATCTTAATTGGCTTACCGCTATTCATAAGGTCCATAATGATTTCTTGGAATACGAAATCAAGTCTTTGCTAAAGAAGAGTTCAAAAATAAAAACAAATAGTAAAGTATGTGTGTTCATATAGCAAGCCTAATTAAACCATTATTATTTGATACAAAATTTATTAAGTCCTTATAGTGAGGTTAGAAATCCTATCTTATTCCATTTTCGCTCTCTATTATAAAATCGGGATAACTAACGCTTTAAAAGTGCTGTTTTGCTAAAGTAAGAGACCAAATAGAAAAACTTAAAATTAAAATATTAGTTACTTCAATTATTACATTTAGAAAGTTAATCCTAATAAGTATTGTCGCATTAAAATAGGTATTTGCAAAAAAATTAAAAATAGATATTTGATAACATACATATAAAAATTTTTGAACACCTGGTTAAGCGGGAGAATAAGTAACCCATTGTATTTAACCTGCTTAATATCCTTGCTGATCATAACTCGATTTTTTTCGTGGTTATGAAATATTTTTTTAACAGTACTTTAAATAATGAGTGGACAAATCAATCAAAATTTATATAATATATATATTAAAATCTAGTTAAATGCATTTAAATTTTTTTTCATATTATACTTTTTAGTTGTTAACGTAGGATAAAAGTTAGATTAAATATTTTTTGCAATATACAATTAAAGGTAAACAATTAAATAAATTCTCTTTTTAATTTTATTATAATTTTGTAAGTGGTATATTTATTTTTTATAAACTCATGTTTTTTGAAAACGTTACAATATACAATTTAAAAAAATCAAAAGGGTACAACTCAGCACGTGATTTTTTTTTTCTAATCAAGTTGAGTGAGCTCACCTTTCTTAGCTCAAAAATACAAATCTCTGCTTTCGTCGAGGAGCTCGCGATAATCGCAAAATGCAACTTTTTAATGTTTATAATAGTTTGTAAAATGAAAAAACAAAGAAAGGATTAGAAAAGATGGCATATTGCTGCATTTGAACACTTGTATATTTCTTACAGCTTTTTTTAGTGCGTAATTGATATAGTAAATTATTAAGAAAAAATGCAATACAGGTTTATAAATAAAAATCACTAATTATAAAATGCAAGCAATATGATCACACCTGTGATATGAACTGTATAATCTTGACAAAGATATTGAGTGGTGCCTCCTTGGGTACTAACACTTTGGCACCCTTTGGATATAAGCTGTTAACAATGCTTAGCAAACGACTCAAGGTAATTGAATTGCTTTCTCCCTTCAGACGAATCATGTAAACCCTAAAATATGGATACAAAATAACATAAAAAAACTTTTCAATTATTAAAACAAGCATCTTAAAACCTGATAGCTTTGGATAATTATTTATTAATAAATAAAAATTATGATAAAAGTTTAACCAAATAAGTCTGAATAACGACTCCAGGGCAATGCGGCAAAGTTTGGAATCTTTACTTTTGAGATTAGTTAGGCATAAGTTTGAAAAAAATTGAAAGTTGGCGGTAAAGAATTGCTTGGTACTTATGCAGAATAGGCAAGTCGTTAGAGGAAATATGGCCTAATAATTGGATATAATATATTAATTTGTTTGGAGATCCAATATAATATAATTAATTAATGAGGAAAAATTGGACTTATATAGAAAACTAGAATAAACCAAGGCGTGTTTCTTCTTAGCAATAAGTTCCATTGCTGGTTGATAGAGTGATTCGACAAATTGCTTTACACATGGTATATTAACTTCGTTTTTTATTTTCTATTGTAGATAGAAGACATAAATTAAATGAAAGTATGGTAAGCTTGGACAAAATATGACACATTTGAACTAAGAGGTATATAGGGCAAATAAAAATATCATATTTTAATAATTTCCTTTTACCTTTTTGTCAAACTTTGTAGGCCAATTATAAAAAAATGTTAAAAAATCAATGAAATTTAAAAAATAAAAAATATTGAAAAAAAAATTTATTGACACAAAATAAAATAAAATAACATTCTTATTTTAAACCTGTAAAAATTGTGTTCTATATAGAATGGGGTGTAAAATATTCTCTAAAACTTAAATGCGTATGTGGGAGCTAGATATAATTGTTTAATATTTATTTTTCAGATAAAAAATAAAAGTTTCACAGTTAATTCCATTATAAAAAATTTATTTTTTATTTTTTTTCTACAATTTTTGTCGCAAAATTAGTCGATTTTGCCAAATTTGGCCATATTTCGATGATCGTAGGTTGTTGGGCACGGTGTGAGTTTTGATATAAAAAAACGGAAAAATGTTAGATATTAGGCCATCATGTAACTTATATCGCTGCAATCATAAACCTCGCCGAAAAAAATAAAATTTCTGTGGACCTGTGTTATATGAATCAATGATCAAAAATGCCAAATATTAGTATAATTTTAATTATATATCGATGAAATTCATACCGAGGCTATTGGCATTAATATATCGACTAAGATAGCGGATAGAGCATGTTTAACTTCTTTATTTTTTGTTTCCAAAAAATAATTTGCCAGTTGCTGCAAAAATTTAAATCCTTCTTCCAATTGATCCATAGGCACCATCTTAATTAAAATTTAAATATAAAACAAATTTCAGAATGAGAAACAATTTTTAAATCTTTATAGGAAGTTATTACTTGAATTTTCATAAACTTTATGCCCATGAGCAAATTTATTATTGAAGAATTAACAGCGATTTGGTTAAAGGGAGTTTCCTTGTTACGTAAATTATTAAGCTCAAGCCATATGCGGTTGGCTACAAGCTTAAATCTAGTTAAAATAACAGAATATATTAAAGTTATATATAGCTAAAAAATATTCCAATGTATCATCATTATACCTGGATTCGGCTAAGGTAGCCAATACTTCGGAATACAAATCAAAAATAAAGTTCTGATTTTGCAAGTTAGTATGGTCCGACACGTCCAAGAATTGAGGGTTATTCTGATTGGAACTTATATTGGTGGTACCGCTATTTGCAATAACATTCGGTAAGCCATGTGGGTAGGGTGAATTAACGGAGTCACCGCTGCGTGAGCCAAAATTGCATGAATTACCGATATGCAAAAAAATTTGGTCCAACAAAGTAGAGGACAGCTCGACATGCCCAGGGTGTAATTTAAATTGGGGTAATACGGCTGTTAAAACGCGGCAATACACAAATTTGATGGCAAGCTAAAAATTTATATATATATAACACAGGTCTACAAAAAATAAATGAATGTTCGGCAAGATTTATAAAAATGCAGCAAAATAATATACATAATGGCCTTATCTTTAATATGTTTTTTAAGTTTTGTAAAATCATAAACACCAAAAAAATGGCCAAAATCGGTAAATAACTAATTTAACTCAAAAATTCTTAAGAGGGAAATACTTTTTATTATATTGAAATCCTAATTTTTTTCTGAAACAATGAGATGTTTAATTTTGAATTATATCAAGCTCCAACATCCAAATTTAGGTTATACAGAATGTTCACCTCCAAACTATATAAAACACAATTTTTTAAAGGTTTAAAATTAAAATACCATATTAAGTTAAAATTAAAAAGTTTAGCTGTTGTATGTATAAATATATTTTTTTAATATTTTTTAATTTTAAAATTTTTAATGTTCCAATGTTTAAAGCTTGCTTACAAAGTTTGACCAAAAAAAAAGTAAAATTTGAAAATTTCTAAGATAGCAGGTTTGACCTAATAAATTAGCTATACAAAAATTTGTAAAACTGTATAACCACAAATTTCGACAAAGAATATCATAAAACGAAGAATATCTGATTAAAATTGTCAGGTCCTATATTCGTTTATGAATTTTTCCTATAAAGTCACACAGTCGTCAATATCGAAAGGACACAGAAATCTACTTATTGTGAGTCAATAACTCTTTTATCTATTATAAAGAAATTTTAATTTTCATGCTTCAATTAATGTCAATTACAGTTTGAAATTATTATTTCTTTTTTGAGCTTGCTAAAATTAAAAAAAATATCCATAAAAATATAAAAATGTCATAAAAGATGTTTAACTAAAATATTAATAAATATATGTTTGAACTTAAAAAAAAGTAGATAAAAACTTAAACGAAAATAATTTTATTACGCTTTGAAAAATTTTAAAGGCCAAAATAATAAAAGGGTTATGGTCGAGATTCAATAGAATTTAAAGAAGGCAAAAAAATTATCTTACACATATCTTATATTTCACAGGTCATCGCTATTCCGACCAAAAGTCAAAATTTATCGATATGTGTTACTACATAAAATTTTCCTAAAATATATATAGAGCTTGCAATTGTCCCTATAATACCTAGAATAAAAACAAAATAGTTAAAATTGTCCTTACTTTTCGAGCACAAAAAAAGCTGAGGTTACCCTTTAGTAAATCATTAATAGACAAAAATATATTGTTACAACTATTTTTTAGCATTTTGCTGGCTGCTATAACACATATCGACAAAATAGTATTTTGTGCCCAATTATTAAATTCGATTGCTGTTTTTTGACCCGCCCTTATTACTATTGTGAAGTGTACTTTACGAATCAAAAACTCTTTTTTTATTTAAGGAGTTATATCTGTTGAAAATGAAAAAAACAGATTTGTTTTTATAATTCAAATTTAATTTTTTGTTTCAATTAGTCTTGCTGAAAATTAAAAAAAAAAGTAAAAAAAATTATTATCAATTGTAAAAAAGGTTTGGCCAACTAAAAAACATAATAAATTAAAATAAAATAATATAGACAATAACTCAATCAAAAATATTTGTGGCAAATCTAGAAAAAAAAATTTAAGTTTGGCCAGATTATATAGTGGATTTTGAACGAGACTGAGAAAAACGGTAAAGTGAATAAAAATAAAAAGCACAATTTTTTTCTTTAAAAGTTACAACATTTTTCTATATGTGTAAAAATAAGAACTTACTAATTTTCGTTCCCGTGAACGGTCTTTGCTAAAAATTTATAAATATAATTATTTATCATAAATTATATCACCATAATAACTTCACAAATAAAAAGTTTAGGCAAACCAGGCTATGGATCCGTTATCAGCAGGGGGAATGCCACTCGAACTGCCCGAAGTTTTAGTTGAACCCAACATGGTAATACTGCTCGAAGTGTTATTATTTGAATTTGCGGCTAAATTAGCACCGTTGTTGTATCCATTACCAAAATTGGCCAACAAAGGATTGATAGACTGATTATTTTGATGTGTGGAAAGGATCGTCGAAGGCTGCCCCGAGTTATTTGCGGACGAAGAAGAAGCTGAGCCCATGAAGGAGGCCGCAGCCCCGACAAGCCCGCTTATAAGGTGTGAGGGTAAGATATTATGAGTACTACTCACAGCGTTGCCACAAGTATTTGAAGTAGTTGACTGTGTCAGGGATGGAGCAACCATGCTGTTAGAGGATGACATTGCTGCCATGGCAACACCCGAAGAAAAAGATGTGGAAGTCGGAATGTTTGTGAGAGGCGCGTGTCCATTGGGTATACCTAAAGATTATGTTTTATGTGATAAAATTTTATATTTACAAAATACAATAAGAATTATGGCTATTAAGTTATTATTATTTTATATAAAAAAAACTATAAAAACGAACTTGATTCCGTGCAAGATTTTCTACGTGTCAAACTCCCGCTGTTTGATGTTTGCCTAATTTCACCTTCCGAATGAACGCTCGAACCGATTGTCTCATACAAATATTCATGTCCTGATTCAGAGTAGGTGCTAATCATGTTCGTATACCATTCAATCAAAATTCTAAGGGTTGATGGTAGAGTAAACTCAGCCAGGTCACCGATAAGCGCAATTATCTATAGAATTATGTTTAAATTATTTTAACTAGCCAAAATCTCCAGGCATTCGCCTCGTAGTTAATAAATTTGGCCGGACCGTTTAACAACCTGATTACATCCAAAGCCCATCAGCTGACCTTAATTAGTCAGGCTTGACCCGACCCACAATGAAATACATAAATGTATCTATAATATTTAAATATTTAGTAAGTTAAGGGATGCGGAGTCTATAATAGCTCAAATAAATTATATATTATATAAAAAATTTTAATCCAATGAGGCCAGAAATACCTTATTTAAATATATATAACGGCCCAGCCCAATAAATTTAATTTTCAGTGGCGGCCTAGCTATTTAAGAGGGCAGAGCCGATTATAACGCTAAACCAATGATATCAGGATAGGTAGAATTTAAATATACCTGATCTATGGAGGCATCTTCCCCTTTTTGCAAAACTTTGCTTAGAGGTTTTTCCTAAAAAAATGTAAGCGTTATTACAAATTTCAAATATATAACGATAATATAGCTAAAAATTCAGATATATTTATAAACTAATTAATCAGATCTAAGCTACTGTCATTCGGATTTTTAATACCGTGCGTTTCTCTGGTCAAACTTTGTGATTCAGCTATAGACTAAATTTACGAAAAAGTCCTGAAAACAAATGTTATTCAAAAAGTAAAAAATATTGGAAAAATTTATTACATATATAATACAGTTAATAGAGGTTGTAGATTGATAAAAATTTAAAGTTGCATTAATTCAAATGATTGCAGTTAGTTAATTTTTTATTATTTTTCACTAAGAGAGTCTCGAAGCCGCAAACCAATTTTACTATTAGCATCCCCAGAGGCGTAAGACAATGTCTCAATGTTTTAGAGAAAAAATAGGGCCATGATGTAGATTACTTCATTGCAATTTAATAAACTTCATCGAATCTTCATAAATATAGGCTTGTGGATTTAATATTAAATATTGTAAAAAATAAATGAAATCGTACGCTTTGTTTGACAGCTAATTCGATCCTTTGGTGAGCAACCGTTACGAAATCGGTGAAGAGCTTCCTCATTAAAAATTGCCCGGCATTCTCGTCCATATGGTTCGAAGGTATACGGACAACTAGGGTAGGACAAGGATCTGTTACCGTCGTTTTAGTTGCAGCATTAATATCGTTACCCACTTGTGAATTCATACTCACAGTAGAAGTAGTAATCTTTTTAGAGGCCTCTCGATTGTTGCTGTCATTAAATGGGATGGCTCCAGTGTTAGGAACATTTGCTACAAGAAAGTTCTCATTAACGGGCCGAATAGAAGACGCAGAAAATGGCAACGGTGGCTGGATGCTATCATCAAATTTTAGTGGTAATTGATGATTGCTGCTATGTTGTTGAGACAGATCGTAACTTATAGTCAATGGGATCGATTTTTTCGAGGCACTTGTGTGACGGGTTTCGACCATGTTGCTGTTTGACTGAGCCTCCTGGGCACAACAAGTCCCTAATTTATTGACTTTTCTGTTATCGTGAAATTGTAATGATTGATCGCCAATGTTATCACGTGTCGTAGTTGCTGGTACATCAGAAATCGAAGGAGGTTGCAATGGATGATGATTGGGCAGTCCACCTATTAATTTTTTTGCCATGCCACAGTTTGAGATGTTGGCTTGCCTCTGTTTAGTATTAAAAGTCTTTTCTCCCCCAAAGGCGTTGTGGATTGTGGTTTTGGGCAACCCATTTAAAAGGTGGTTAGCTTGTATGACATTACAAGGCTGTTGTTCTTGGTGACCAGTATTGCTACGTTTATTCTTCATTTCGTCCGTTAATAATCGTTCTACTTTTGGGTCAAACCGATCGTGATGACAGTTATCAATGGTGATGTTAGGAATGTTACTTTCCTCAGTGATAATTGTTGGTAATTTGTTGTCGACGTAATTGTTCTCGATGTCATTCGGATGGAATCCTAGATTATTCGAATTGACAATAATGTCAGAATGGAAATCTAATGGGGGCTGAGTAGTTATTGCATCGTCGTATGGGATTGTTGGTATCGACTCGGACGGAAGCGTATTATTATTTGGATCAAATGGGTCAACTTCGTAATACACGATCTGGTTTTCCTCATTTTTATCTAATTAAAGATAAGGAATATAAAATAATAATCTAATGGAAATTATCAGTTTTTCATAATAATGTGATGTTTTTACAACAACAAAATTTTTTTTATGAATAATATCTGTAGGTTATAAAAAAAAACTTTACAAAAACATGTTAAAAGTAACAAACACCAAAGAAAAATCACAGTTTACATGTTTTTTCTGCATCTATTACGTTTATAATTACATTATAAGATTTAATTAGAGAATATATAAGTAAAAGTATTCAAGGACGATAAATATCGATCCAAATAATGAGAAGTCAAAAGAAAAAATGAAAGACCTAAATAATAGCATTATCCATTTTTGTAGCTAATAAGCCAAGCATATTTACTTAGCCTAGTAAGGCAAGTAACCTCTTTGTTACAATTTGAAAAAGCCACTATATCAGCCAATTTATTTTACAAAATTCTAATACATAACGGCCTTGTCATCAAAAAATATGTATTAAGAGTAATAAGTTAATAAAAACTTGTGGTGCGGAAACCACAAGTACCTTAGAGTTTGCCAGGTCATTTATTTTTATACTTAAAGTCATAAAATTTTAGGTAATACCTCATAAATGAATATAAACAAAAAAATGTTACCTAGTGATTAAAAATGTATGATTCAATAAAATTCGCAATTTCAAGTATTGTACAACTTCATAAAATGTTTCCTCAAATCCTACCTAAATTTAAAAATTATAAGTGGTCGAAATTTTACTTTAAGTCACGTGATAAATTAAATGATCTGCTTTTTAGAAAAACATCGTCTGCTTTTCCATTTAACAAAAAAGTGGATGACCTCTAAGAAAGTTGAACAAGAACGAAATGGCTTAACGAAAGCCATAAAAAAGATTCGACACTCACGCACATACTTTGTCAGTGAGTTAGCGGTTGATTGAGAGTGAGACTAATTCAAGTATTTTACAATTTGTTTTTTTAATATAGAAATGCGTTCTTTTTTCAAGCACTGAGACAGGATAGGAAAGTGCGGCTAATAAATATTTGAAAATTATTTTCTAAAGTGCAAAAAAGCATATTATGCTTCAACCAAGGTGGATTTGAGCATTTTGACCTAAAGAAACAAAACACCTACAGATGTAAAATCTTTTAATAAAAGATTGGTATATTCTAATTAAATATGAAATAATTTGATAATAAGTAATTTTATTCATCATTTGTATATATTTTAATGATTATTGACAATAAAAAAATAGGGAATAATACGAATGTTCGTCCTGTTCTTGACAAACGATCAATCGAATAACTAAAATTAGTGAATGATAGGAATTTAATTTTATGTGTGATTCATACAACTTGACAATCAGCAATAGATAAATCCCTAAATAGAAATCGTAACCATAACGTTTAACTAAAATTCAAATACAAAAATTTAACAAGTACCGACCTCCATATTGTATATTGAGAAAACTATAATAAATGTCACTAAGGATGCAATATTAAATGGTAAGTTGGTCAAAAACGTTTTCACCCTTATAAATTAAATTAACATTTTCTATGTTATTATGAGTATGACTTTTACAAAAAGGTTACTATATTCCATTCCAATAGCGCAGGTGAGCTAACACTTTACATTTATTAATATCGTGTCTCCACTTTTATTAGGGCACGTGCAAAGTGAGTTTTTATTTTCGTAAAATTTTAAAAATTTTGTAAATTTTGAAAATTTATTTTTTTTTCAAATTTTTTTCAAAAATTTTTTATTCCAGAAAAAGCATTTTATGTGCATATAAAATTTGCGTTTTATTACAAAATATTTTTTTTCAAAATTTTACGAAAATAAAAACTCACTTTGCACGTGCCCTAATAAAAAAATGTTGTTTTTTGACTTTTATTAAGTTGTATTTAGATGAGAAATTTCAATTTCGTTCTTTTTACACTCAAAAGGCACAACTTAAATTGGTAGGAGCTCCTAACTCACACACAATTTTGTGTTTTCATCTTGTAAACTCCATCAAAGTTCAACAATATATGCTCCTGTTGGATATGTTATAAATGAAATACATTTTCCGTGGTTTGTCATAGAAAACTTAAGGACGGCGGCATCTGGATAGTTAACGAAAGTTATTAGAGATGCCACTATAAATAAGATATCAGACACGCGTATAAATATTTCTAGATGAGGAAGATTACGAAGTATAAAAAAAGGTCATTTTAGATTTTTAAACTATGATAGTTTTGTGGACTGCAGCAGTGACAAGTGAACGATATGGAAAAAAAAGTTATATATAAATATAACACATCGTTGAAGAGATAATAAAGATTTTTTAAAAATGGATAGTAGTTCATTGACCATTTTCCATCGTGTCTTTAACATCACACAAACGCTTAGGGTTTTCGTAATAACAAGACAACTGATATCCTTAGGCTTCCAAATTTATGATAGACATTAGGGCCCGTGCAAAGTGATTTTTTATTTTCGTAAAATTTTGAGAATTCTAAAAATTTTATTTTTTTTTAAAAAATTTTTAATTTTAGAAAAAGCATTTTATGAGCATAAACTAAATTTGGCAAATATTTTAAATTTTGCGTTTTGTTACAAAATAAAATTTTTCAAAATTTTGAAAATTTCACGAAAATAAAAACTCACTGCACGTGCCCTTTAAAACAAGGTTCTAACGAATGTAACAAATCTGTCCTATTTAATCAACATTATTCCGCGTTTATATTTATCGAGCAGTAAATATTTAAAAGCGACGAAAATGACAAGAAATTATAGAACACAAACTTTTTTTAATTTATTAAATGAAAATATTTAGCAAAATCATTAACAAATTAAATTTTTAAAATCCTAATATACATAGGCTAGAAGATATTTTTTAAAAAAGCACATCGGTTCTTTAAACCTCAAATCTTTAGTTTTATTAAAATTTATTGGTTATATTCATAATATATTCAAGAAAAAAGTCACAAATAATATTGCAGGTATTCAAAATGTGCTTTCTTCTAATAAATATTTTGGCTGTATTGGTATTTATAATATTTAAATTAATTCATAATGTTTCGATAATTACGTTCTTTAAATTAAAAAATTGGCCAGAGGCGTACCCAGGATGTTTATAAAGGTGGGATAAGAAATAAAATACGTGAGAATTGTTTTGATAAAACAATGGGGTATGGGGTAGGTTGTCAAATAGTTTAAATTCTTATTGCATTTTTAAACGATTATTAATCATAAGCAAGGGGTACCGAAATAGGGATATAATAATAATGATCAAAAAAATGTTGTAGGAAGCTCCAAGAGTGTGGTCGGTGGTCCCTCTTGGCTTGCCCATGCCTTGCTTTACTTTTATTATACCAACGGACCGACCCTGTACCGTAAAAAAACTTAAATCCTTCATCAGGGAGTAGCTAATAGATATAGAGATAACGTGACATTCAATGCCCCCATTACGCCAGTGGGCCATTTATCTAGCCAAATAAGGGTTGCATTCAAAGTTGCGTGAGTTCATTCTTCCTACAAGAGACAGAGAGAGAGAGTCACAGAAGAGATAAAAAATGGAAAATGTTCGTGCGTGTCTTGCTTTTTATTACATTGTCGTCGTCGTATCTCAACCCTGTTTGCCATGCCACAAAAAATTTACTGCTATACGTGTGATCTATGGTTCGCCGATCTATGATTATTGCCGTCCTTACTCTCATACCTTATACACACAACCATTATATATTGCAACAATATTTCAACATTGGAAATGGGAAAAGTCTAGAGGAGGAGGTTGACTTATAATTATATAAGAGATATACAGTTGCAATTATGGTTTATATGGTAATCGAGAGTTGGGTAGATTTTTAATACTAAAAAAAACTTTTTAGGAGTGGCTGGATGTCTAAATTTCGTTTTGGGTTCAAAGAAAAAATTGGTATCAAACTTGACAATAATTTTTGTAGCTAATAAATATTACCTAAACCAAGGACAGTGTCGATGGGTGGGGCAAAGTTTAATGAAACACAGATTTCACCTTGAGATGTCAAGATATTATCATAAGTGTCGTATCTTATAAACATTGAAAATGTTTTAATTTTAATATCAATATCAAGCTCAACAGCAAAATGCGCAATCACATTAGAATTAGTATGTTTATTGGGTAGTTTGTCAGACCTGAACTAAGCTAGGCCTAGAAATTAAAATAGGCCCAATTAAAATATCTAATAAGGTTAGAACCGGCTGGGCTCAAGATATTAATTTATTTTTTTACGATGGGGCCACAGACCAGCTACATTGCCTCTCCCGGGTAATCGCCCCGTTTTTGTCAGTGAGCTTTTAAGAGACGCCGGGCCATCATGGATTTATGGTCTGTCTAGACGTTTAGGCACATTGCTTAAGGCCAAATACATTAGTCCATTCAATCGCTTTTAATCAAATGTATTGTGGTGGCATCAAAAAAAGAAGAACCCACTTGGGTGGAATCGAAGACGAAGGCTTGTCAAATCTCAGGTGGTGCATCCAGGCTCGCAAAATAAAATTAAAAAGGGGGAGGCGACAATGACAAGAAAATCATCGAAATTGTAAATTAAGAAACGGGGTTAGTCCTATAAATTTACTAATTAAATACAGATTTGCAAATGCGCAACAAAACAAAAACAAAGATGGGTTACATAACATAAATGAAAAGCTTAAAAAAATAATTGTGGTCGTCACGAACCTTAGTTTACACAGTGCCACAGTCTTTAAGTGAATAGGATACCATTTTTATTGATTTTGGGCAAAGCAAAAGGCCTTTTCTTAGTATTTTGACCCCTCCCCCTTCTTGTTAAATACATGAAACAAATTTGTCCATTTTTATTCTAAACACTTGTGGGTAGGAGTTGTCTGTTCCTAAAGTTGGGTCGTTTGCCATGTTCCATTAGATTAGGTGAAAAAATTTGGGAATTGTTTGGCCATATATTTGATATGAGATTTGTATTAAGTTTATTATATGATTTTGCGTACCAAAATTTAATGTTTGGACATCATGACCTTATATGAATTAGACACCAAAATTACAATTTAGCTAAAGTCACCTAGATAGCCGTCGTAAAACACTAACTATTAAGCTATGGCAAAATTAATCGCTTGGATGATGTAAACTCAATTTAGGCAAGAGTATGGGAGAAACTTCAAATCCAATCTTATTAGAATACATCTTATTCGTAAATATGAGAAGAAATATTTGTAAGAAAAGTTAAATTGTCTGCCAATAAATAACTAAAAATCTAATGAGAACAATTTTATATATTATTCATTTATCGACAATAATTATGATGATAGTGGTGAATGGTTTGTGATTATTATATATAAAAGGAGTGCGATTGCGGAAATTCAAGGAGAGATATCTCCCCCGCAACTTGCTTTCGAGCGACACAAATAGACGTAACAGACAAGTCAGGCGAAAGTTCGAAAATCGATTAAATTACATTTTTTTTTATTTCTACCGGCCAAAAAAGACCGAAATTCGCAAAGGGTTTTAAACAGGAGGCTAATTAGTAGTGGGCTGAAATGAGTAAAAACATAACTTCACACACACAATATAAATATGTGAATGATTAAAAATTATTTTAAAAATTATTTCTGAATTATAAGTGTAAATAAATAATTTTGTAGGAAGTAGTGAGTGACTGGGATTATTGCTACCTCTAAGGTTGCAAGGAAGTTTTAATACTTTTTGCAAAAAAAATCTAAAACAAATTTAAACACGGCCCGACCGCCCCCTGCGGGGTGGTTTAAGCTGTCTGTACTTCGGGCTAGGTGAGGCTAAAAATTTAAATTGATAACTTTTGAATTAATCTTACAGTATTCATAGCCTTAATATTGTAGCAAAAATAAAAAAATGCCCTAAAATGTAATATAAAGCCTAAAGCAAACTTAAAATTAAAACAGCACTCTCTATATAAGCCTCAAAAGTTTTATTGATCAATAAAATATAAAATAAAACGTGCTCACGGGAGTTGTCATCCGTTTAGTTTTCCACTTAGGCAATCAAAATTGCCATAAAATTTGTATTATAAACTTTTTAAAAAAAAACCTACAGGTAAAAGGCAAGGAAGGTAAGGGGGGGGGAGCCAAATTGCAGCAACTCTTTCGAGAATTACCTGATCATATAATTCCTGTTTAATGTCATAAAAAAAAGACACATTTCGCATAAGGATGAAAATGACTCACACAAAAGAAGGATAGAAAACACACGGAAGTCAAAAAGTCTATATACAGAGACATAAATGTTAAAAGGGCAAGGTATTTTTTTGATTAGCATCGATGATCTATATAATCTTTGTTCACGAAAATAATTTGATTAAAGAGTGGATTTGCCTGTAACTATATTTAATGAATTTCAGTATTAGCAAAATAAAATTTTTAGGGCAGACTCAGTTCATTTTTTTTTAAGAATTTCAAAATTTTAAAAAATTTCGAATTTTGTGAATTTTTATTTTTTTTCAAAATTTTATAAAAACTTTTCGCTCAGACGAACAATTTAAATGCTAATAACCATAATTGGCAACTTGTAAAAAAGTCAATGTCAAAAGGAAAAAATTTTAAAATTTTACAAAAAAATGAAATGAGTCTGAACGCGCCCTAAAAAAAATTGTTTGCTGTACGAGCAAAAATAAGTTAAGGCACGTTCAGAGTTCATTCATTTTTTGGAAAATCTAAAAAAAATTGTTAAATGTTGAATATTTTTAACGCTATAATTTTTAAAGGAATTGTATTGAAATAATTATCAGCTATGTCTTTATAAAATTAGTTAAAAATTTAATACAATTTCTAAATATAATAATATAATAGCAATTGCTTTAGGCATAATAGAAAACTATGGTTGATTCGGTGTAAAAGCCCAAATTTTAAAAATTTTGGAATTTTTTTCCGTTAAAAAAAATGAATCCCGATCGTGCCTTAAGATATTGCCAATTATTGTCAATCCTTTTTAAATCTTAACGTTGACTAAAAACCAACAAACCAATTAAATCACTCGGTTTTATAGCTGGTGGCAGATTGCGTTTTCTTATTTAAACATAAAAAAATAAATCTTACTAAACTCAATCCTTAAGGAGGTCACAGCTGGGAAAAAGCCCGGTTTCTGGCTAAACCGATATTGTTTTTTTTTAAATACGATGAAAAATTAGGAAGGTAAGTTATAAGGAAGTAAAACTTTGAAAATCTAAGATTATTAAATATTATTTCGCTTAATGCTAACTTAAACCCTTTATTTTACCTAAAAAAAAATGAGTTTTTTCCCAGCTTTGATGGGGCAGATTGAGATATGGTCAACTTGATAATATCGAATCTTCCAATTTCAAAATTAAAATAAAATTAGCTTAGGTAAACTCAAGGTAATAAGCCGATAAACTTGAAATTAATTAATTAGGAGCACTCCGATATCAGGGTTTTGTAAATTCAAAATTTTACACATAAAAAAGCCGCTTTCGGCTCTCTCATTAAACGGGTGTATGAAAGAGGTGCCGACATAATTATTAAAAAAAATTTTATTACCTGTTATATAATAAGATGGCAAAAGAACTTTTGGCGCTTATGTTTTTAAATAGAATATTATATTAAAGGTGTTAAAATCAAACTTAAAATAGTTGTCCATGTGGGTAGTCGCAGAATCGAAAGAAAATTAAAATATGGAATGGGGTAATTAATTTTTTATAGCATCCACGTACATATAAAAAAACCAACATTAACAAAAAGTTTTATAACTACATTTTCGAAGTCATTACGAATATTGAGACTAGATTCTTATGATACTGGGAGTTTTGTTTAGAAAACCAAAAAAAATTATTTTACAAAGTAAAACTAGCAATGAATTTCGCTAATATTCCGCAACTCGGCTAAAAGATATAAAAACAATGTTAAAAAATGTTAAAATTTTGAAAAAAATTTAAAAAATGATAACGAAAAAAAAAATAAATTGTAACGATGTGAGCTGTTGCCAATCGTTTAAACTCGGTGTGTTTGAGATATTTTAATTTCTACCTCATCGAATGGGAAAGTATGTCGCACACCGATAAATTAATAAAAAATGTTAAAATTAAAAAGAAAGTTGATATAAAATGGCATAAAATGTGTGAAATCAAAATCAAAAACAATGTTAAAAAAATGAAATTAGGAAAAAATTGTGTGGCGGGGAAAAAAGGAATCAAATCAATAAAAATTAATAAAACATTTATATAACTCTACCATGTAACATAAAAAAAATTATAGCAATGTATCAAAATTAAATAAAATGAAAGATGTGATTGAACAAATATTGTAAGAAAGCTATATGGCAATTTACGGCACAATGCACTAACCTATACCATGTGGAAACAAATCGATTTTATATGGGTGGGGGTAAAAAATGAAAAAACCTATTTAACTCAGGTGAAGTAAATATGAACGATGTAAGAAAAGTTTGACAATCGAACAGCTAGTCCGACCCGCCCCCCTGTCCGCTATCCAATTCCAATCTCAATATTTGAGCAGTCAAGGGCTGCCAAGGGCAGGTCCGTGGTATTTATCTAATTTTTTTTCCAACAGGCATGTCAAAACTCCGGAATCGGAAAGGAGTCCATAAACTCCGGAGTTTTTACTTGAAATTTGCTAGTTAATAGATGTAATTATTACATAATTAGCTGATCTTTCATTTATTAACAACTTTCATTTAACAAAAATAAGTTTGGGCGGCAACCAAAATACAAATTCCAATATTTCCAAGGAGCTATTGTTAACTAGCAAATTCCAAAAAAATAAAACTCCGGAACTCCGGAATTGATGGACTCCTTCCCAACTCCCAGAGCTTTGACATGCCCTACCAACAACATAACTTTAAATTCCAAGCCCTCTGCATAGCATGGATTGCTCTTAAGGAACGGACCGGTCCTGACCAAAGGTCATTTTTAAGAGATAACGAAATTCATAAATTCAAGAAAATTTTGTCTTATAAAAATTAATGAATTACATTGTAACCAATGCGGAATTGTAATTTTTTATGTATATGATCTACCGAGAGTGTGCCATTTTCGTATATTACAAATATGGAGAGATGTGTTTGGTAATTTGAGAGAATCAGTAATTAAGTATGCAATTTTCGAGCTAAGCATAGGTGTAGTGGGGGAAATGTTTAAAACAAAAATCTTATAATTTTTTTAAACAAAATTTGAACCTAAATTAAATTTGTTTTTTTTTTATTAAAAAAGTCCAAATTTTTATAAAAAAAAAGGGGCAAAAGTGAAAGGTGCCAACGAAATACACGATTATTTAGTAAAGTTAAAATACACATTTTGAATTGTGGATAATTTTAAGCTCCAAAATGGTGAGGGGATTAAAATATATAAAAAAAATGATCAAAACAAAGGTGCAAAAAGTAATAAAAAAAGGTTTAAATGACTTTTTATTTAAAATAACGAGCTATATATACTGATAAAAATGACAGAGAGGTCTAAATAAACGGAAAGTCATTAACCATTGTGATAGGGAAACAATGCAGTAGCAAACGTGAAAATAGGTCTGGGAAAAGGACAAACCAATAAAGAAATCATAAATAATAAAAATAAACTATATTTTCATTAAAATATATATATTATTAACTCATGAAAGCTCATAGAATTAAAAAATAGCAAATAAATAACTTTAAGGTATATTAATTATTTCCATTTAGCAAATTAGGTTTTGTAGTTTTTTCATTTTTTATAAATTTTAAAGTGTTATAATATTTTTTTTTTTTCAAAAACGTTGACTTTAAGTAAAAGAATTTTTTATGGATATTTGGCAAAAATGCATTTTATTAGTAGAGAAATTATTTAAAAATTCCAAAAAAAATGAACTTTAAACTTGTCTTTAAAGAAAATAAATGTAGCCAGGCCAATTAAAAATTCCGCAAGAATTTTTTATCAACAAAACGAAATTTTGAAATAAAAGTTTTTAATTTTATATAAAAATCAATTTTGATTTAACAATTTTTTAAAATTTAAATTTTAAAACTTTTAAAGCTGAAAAACATTTTTCAATGTTAATAACCTCAATTAATAGCGTGTACACACAATTCTGAACATCAAAACTAAAAATGTTAATAATAAAATAAACTTGGATAAGGACCATAATAATTAAATGTCACATAGAAATCTAGGCTTAAACCATCCAACCAGATGTCAGAAAAAAATGTGCCAAGCAATTTTGTAAAAAAAAAATGAAAAACAAGAGGCCTCATTCAACAATAAAAATGTGGTAATACTTTTAATGTTAAAAAAGTTATATACTTTACTTATAGATATTTTGGCTATTTTGATTTGATTAAATAGGTGAGATATGTATAAAAGTGAAGGGTTAACTAATAAGAGTAACCAATATATGGTAGAATGAATTTTGTATGTAAATCATTTAAAATAAATAACTTTGAAATGATCTATGTTATAGAGGCATCAATTTTAAATTTAAAAAAGTTAATTAGAAATTAACAAATGTCAAATAAGTTCAAAATCAAATAAATCTATTACTAATATTATTTTAAAATTTGTTTAACACAATCAAAAGGTATAGTTTTTACCGCTCCTAGAGTAACTATAGATGTGGCCTGAAAAAATACAAAAACATAGGATGCAAAATTAAACAAGTTAAATATGAAATTTGTGTACAAGTTAATTAAAATTAGCTTAGCAATAACTAAAACTTAACTATTTTTTTTGTTTCATTTTTTTTAAATTAAAGATTCAAACATGAATATATTTTAAGCCCATCAACTTACCTTTTATATCAAATAATTATTTTTTATCTCAGTTAAGGGGTGAAAATTCAAACAACTTACAATACTGTTAAACAACTTAAAATTTATAATTCAAATAATTAAAATTTCTGTTCATTATTTTTTAAATTGTGTTCAATCATGCAATAAAATCTTAATTAACACAAAAAAATATGTCAAATTATATTTTTGCACAACAAGTAATCAAAACATAAATCAAATTTAAAAAAAACGTTAGGTTAAATTACACCTGGTCAAATAAGCATATCAACAAATAATTATATTAAATTATTCAAAAAACAATTGATGCCAGTTATTCTAAATTAAATCTTTTAACCAATCAAAAAACATTAAAATTATAATCAGTCAAATTAGAATAGATCATAAAACCTTAAATGCAAAATTTCAAACAAATTTCAATCAATTATTTTTTAAAGCTAATTATAAAATATTCAATTAAAAATTTTATGGCAAGAGACTGTTATAAGTGCATGTATACAAAAGTAGTTATGGATAAACAGCATTCAATTATTTTTATATTAAATTTCATATGTTTATAATATTATATTACAAAATAATAATAAAAAAACAAAATTTACCATTCACACCACACTGCTCTTTATCACAGTCTTTTATATTAGGATTATCACAACTTGGATTGCCGGGTTTATAAATAAAGTTAACAGAGCTTTTAAATATAATGTTAATATTTTGATTATTTCGTATATTATGCAAATGGTTATTTGGTCGCTCTAACGACATTTATGTTTACTTTTAGCCCCACGCTGAGGTATTATTCAAAGGTCTATCACCTTAAAACATATGGTACTTTGTTGGAAAATAAGCCGTGTCTTGTAAATGGTTTGTTTTTTTTTTTCAAATTTATAAAAATATCTAAGAAAATGTGTTTCAAAGCATTATACAAATGGCGCTAAAGCAATAATGCAAAAAGTCTTTACATAATTATAATTATATATTTTAATAATCATTTTTTGGGAGAAATAAAAATAAAAAAGGCATGTGATAGGCAGATATTATTGTAGATTGCAATTAAATTAAAAAATATTGTGCAGAAAATTGTGTCTAAAAAAATTTTGAGAAAGTTATATTGAAATCGATTAACCTACGAATGCTAGGGTCAGTAATTTATAAATAACCTAAGTGTTAATCGTTTATAGTGTTAAAAAATTATTACAGGTAATTATAATATTATAAAAAAAAATTTTTTATTTTTGAGATTCAAAAATTATTTGGACATGATTGGCCTTTTTCCAGATTTATTTTTAGCCAAATTCTGAGCAAATTTGGAAAACAAAAAAATATTATGAAATAAGATTATCTAAAAGATTATTTAAATGTTGTTTTAATTTTCGGTGATTAATCAATTATTTTTTCGACCTGTGTTATACATATACTAGCCATGAAGGTAAAGGTTGTAAGGGGGGATTCGTTAAAACCATCATATACTAGTTAACCCAACATTATGCTTTAAATACGTTTACCGCTTTTTCTAATCATATTTTTTTAGCCAGCTATAAACATTAAAAAAATGTTAAAAAAACAAAAAAAGTTTTAAAATTAAAATATATAATTGGTCACGTGAAAATTAAGTATTTGTTTTTTGGCAAAAAACATTTGAAATCTTATGTATTTTAAATAGGTTGCGGCTAGTGGAAAAAAAATTTATGACAAAAAAAAATCGCTCGCATTTAAATAACGTTGAGGCGGCTAGTGTAAAAAAAAATAAAAAATTAAAATTTTTTTTTAAAAATATTTTGTTAGGGCACGTACAAAGTGAGCTTTTATTTTCGTAAAATTTTAAAAATTCTGAAATTTTTAAAAATTTTATTTTTTTCAAAATTTTTTAAAAAATTTTTTATTACAGGAAAAGCATTTTATGTGCATAAACTAAATTTGGCAAATTCAAAAAAATTTGCGTTTTATTTCAAAATTAAATTTCTTAAATTTTTGAAATTTTCACAAAAATAAAAACTAACTTTGCACGTGCCCTTAGACATATCCTAAAACGACCAAAAACCCTAAATTCTCATTTTTTAATATTAGCCGCTAAAATTTTTTTTAAAATATTTTTTTTACAATTTAGAAAAAAGCATTAGCCGCAGCCATAAGAGGAGAAAAATTGTTCAAAGTCATTTTATATTTTCGACGGTCGTTAAACTAAAGGATATACACAAAAAGTTATATTAAATAATTTATTTAATGGATATAAAATATTGTATTCATTATTATCTAAGGGCGCGATCAGACTCGTTTAATTTTATTAAAAAATTTAATTTTAAAAATTTTGAATTTTTTAAAATTTTATTTTTTTTTTTCAAAATTTTGTAAACTTTTCTCTCAATACTTTTTAAATGCTAATAACCAAAATTGGTGAATTTTTGTAAAAAAGCGTTCATCAAAAGGTAAAAATTTTAAAATCTTTCAAAAATGAAATAATTCTGAACGCGCCGTAATTATTTTTTAGGTAATTCTACAATTAGAAAAAAAATATGAAAAATTTGGTTTTTTATTACACTTTGTACATGGTAAACAGCTTAATTTAAACATTTTTATTTCAAAACTGATATATATAGTGTGCTAGTTAGATTGGGGTGCCAAAGTCTATAAACTAAATGTTGATGTAAGAGCATGATATACTTAAAATTTAATTTCTCCTTATTTATAAACTTGCCCTTTTTTATATACATGTAAGAAAATAGCCTCTAAAAAACTTCAGAAAATGAAAATATACTAGATTGGGCCAATATGTGAATTAATACTTTAATATCGAAATTTATTTTCACTCAATAATTTTTGTTGATCTATGTAAAATAGAATGTTCTTAGATATATCTAAAATTTAAGAGGTGCTGGGCAGACCGCACAGTAGCCACGCGTTAAAATATTAATGTTATTTTTTACAACATATATACTAAAAAATAAAATCGTAATTGAATCTGCTGACGGGTTGAGGAGGGCTAAAAATTTTAAAAACTGGTGGGGCCAATAAATTTTTGATTAAAGGTTGGCCTAAAACTAACACCATGCCCATTTCAGATGTTTTGAATTATTGATATTGATACGTTATAATAATTTGAACAATTTATTTACATAATTCAATAAAAATTTCGATAAGCCAACATCAAATTTCAAATGATTCAATTTGCGCATATTAATGCCACATATAAATATAATAAATTAAGCTTTTAAAATATTAGATGTAATAAATTTTGGTTCATTCTGAGTTTAAATAATAATGCGTTTATATGAAATTAAATTTTACGAGTAAAATATTGCAATAATTATTTAATGTCAAATTCAAGCTCTAGTAATAATGTGACAAGTAAATTTTTATGGATAACATTAATGGCTTCAAATATTTTATAACGTTTTAGTGAGCCAAAACAATTGTTAGTTGGAAATGACACGGAATTTGTTTGTGACCTGTCAATTCTATTATAAATAAGTGAAAAAAACAATAGCGAGATAGATGGTCTTGCAAATACTAATCAGTGGCAAAAATCAATTGTTGCTCATGCTACTGCTTTCGCCCAAATCAATCAGGTCTTCTGAAACATTCATACTTTCCTCACTCCCTACGACGGCGGCATTATTGTTAAAACTGTCAAAGATGGCTGTTGGAATATTCGTAGCCATACCAGTTGTATTCAGAGAGACGGACGTATTAGGCGAATGCCTGTCAGGTATATCCCGTCTACCCTCAAGATTCGTTCGTGAAACAGACCGTTCGGTGCCGAGAAATAGGGCACCGAAAGCGGAGCTAGCTGCGGAGTCAACAGCTATGTGGCTAGCGGGTAAGATAGGAGGAGGGTAGGGGCCGGCCAGCGTTCCTTCGTAGGTGCTGTCAATGCTATCGCTCGAGACTAGGAGGGCGTTGCTGTTCGAAGTGCCGGAAGTTGCGGACGAAATAGTGGAGTCGGAATGATGCGTGTGTTCCTCTCCTTCTTCTAACTCATACGGTCGTGGTTCGGATACACGGTTCTCATGGTAATCTGAGGTAAGATTCGCCTCGTGACTAATGTAATTTAAGTTATTGCCATCGTTAGGACCCTGCGCTAAGGTACGTGACGCGGGCAAATTATAACGCGGTAAGCGGTGACTTGAGTGGTGATGATGCCCAGGGCAATGGTAATGATGATGATGACGGTGGTGGGAATGATGGTAGGGATGACTATGCAAGTGCCTTTGGTGTGATTCGAACGATGGAGTACCTGTACCGTGGTGGCGGGTAGGCGGAGGACCAACGATACCCAAAGCGCTTGTTGCTGCTGCTGCTGATTGAGCAAACGTAGGATTATCTAACGGAAAGATTACATTAATTTTTTAACTCTCCTCTAATACTTTAAAAGTGTTTATAATAAAATGTATATTACTAATGAGACTAATAACACAGATCAACAAATTTTAATGGCACAACCGAAAATTTTATGAAAACATAAAAAAATTTATCTCCATGATGGCCCTATCTCACATATATATTTCGTTTTTCTTAGTTTCTTCCGGCCTTGGCTCCTTACATCCGTCCATAAAAAATGGCCTTTTTTGACCGAATTGACAGATCGAGAATACCCTAATAATTTTAAGAATTTTTTTTTTCATATAAAAATCCCTTGTAACTTATACATATCATATCAAAAAAAGAGAAAAATTTTTTAGTACACCAAGCTCTTACATAATTTAGATAATACAAAATATTTCGCGTCCAAACTTAAATACGACATGATATATATCTGTTTTTAGTTTTATTTGAAGTTTGAATTTAACAGTTTAGCTGTTGTATGCAAAAAAAATCATTTGGGTTTGACACCTTCTTGTTTTTTTGGCAATTTTTATATAATTTTCAATGTTTATAACTAACTAACTTTGATTAGAAAAAACGGTAAACGGATTTGAAAATCCCTATGATGGCAGGTTTGATCTCCGTAGGTAGCTCATAACACTGACCTGTGTAATAATATTTAATTAATTTCAACTTCAAATATAAAAATATTTACCAAAATATACTTAGAAATCTTTTGTTATCACAACCAAACTCTCTCAAACGACAATAGCTAATAACGAAATTGGCAAATTACCGTCATGTTCGTGATTCCTCCTTACATCGAGTGGACCATTGCCATCATTAGCAACGTGAAGAAATTGATGGTGACGACAATTCCTATGGTGCCTGTGGTGCTCGTGTGGGTGGGCATGGTGATGCCGGGAAGATGTGCCCGTTGAAAAGGGATGATGTCGCATTAAGACACGTGAGGGCGTTGGGTGATGATGATGCTGATGAGCCACGAGGGTAGCGGAACGTCTCCGGAGATCGTCAACGGGCCGACCTCCCGTATCATCCGGAGGGTAAGGGGCTAAGGCGAGGCTGTTATTACCGTTCGTCACTGTAAATGAATGATTATTATTATCGACGCGGAGGCCCGGCAAAGACCCGTTTGTAGCTGATGAGGCGTTAATGGCGTATTCCACGGAGCTTGGAAGGTATATCGACCTCGGGTCAACGAGACGACCGTTACTTTCCGCTAGTATGACGCCGTTACTCGACGAAAAATTGTGGCGGCTTCACTGAGATGCCCTGCCCCATTTGCAGCTAGGGAAGTTTCGTGAGGTACGGAAGGTCTCGCCGACGAGGTTGAGGTGTTTTCGAAAAAGACGTTGGAAGAGGACGTGGATGAGGAGTCAGGTTGGTGAGCTAAAGCGTCGATTTAGGTTGGAATAGCAAATTTAAATACTAATTTAATACATATTTTTAAGTGTTACAAATTGGAAGACGTTTAAAATAAAATTTTAAATTATTATAAATAATTTCATCAAATTTTTTCCATTTTGTCGAATTACACAGGTCAACAAATATCAATGTCAAAAGTTTATGAAAACATAAAAGATTGCATCCCCATGATAGCCTTATCTCATATATATTTTCCATTTTTTTCTTCCGCCTTCGGCATTTGACCAAATTGACAGATCTTAATATACCCTAAAAAGAAAATATTTAAGAATCTTTTTTTATATATAAATTTTTGATTTAACAAATAATGAGAAATAAATCTAATAATATATCATGCTATTACATCAGCATTTAGATAATACAAAATATTTTGCGTCTTAAATGACACGATATATTATTGGTTCTTAATAAAAATATTATTTGAAGCTTGAATTTAACAGTTTAGCTGTTGTGACTATGTAAAAAAAATTAATATATTTTTGTTTTTGAATTTTTTTTGTTATTTGATCTTTTATTTATATAAAATTTTCGATTTATAGCCTGACTAGGTTTGATTAAAAAAACGATAAACGAATTTGAAAATTCCTGTGATGGCAGGATTAACCTAAGTACATAACTCTCAAAAATTTGTTGACCTGTGTTATATAAATTAATAACCTATTAGCTAAAATGCAATATTCTGCGTCTATAGACCCAAACAAATAATATTATATATTAAACAATAATTTCATTTAGCCCCCTATCAAACAATTTTTGGAAATATTTATAACGATAAAATATTTGTGTTGCATCAACGTAAAAAAAATCATTTCAATTTACTTTAAACGTGATTGACCAATAAAATATATTTTTAAACACAAGCATACACACGCATATATAAAAGGAACCATATATTTAAAAAAGAAAAAACTACTCGTCGACAAAAAATGAGACAACAATACAATGCTGGGAAAACAATGAGCCAAAAAACTTTGGCTCATTTTTCCCCCAAAAAAAAAAAAAAAAAACAAAAAATTTAAAATAAGGGCACAAAAAAAAAATAAAAAAAAATTTTTTTAAAAAAAAAAAAAAAACCAAAAACGGTTAAAAGACCCACAAACAATATATTTTTCTTTATATTTTTTTCTAAATTTTAAATTTTTTTTTTTTCTTTTTAATGAGGGTTGTTTTTTTTTTTTTCTAAGGTTTTTGAGTTTTTTTTTGAAGAAAATGGGTTTTTTTTTTCTTTTCCCTAAACAATAAGTTTCTTTTTGCTTTTCCTTTGTTTTGGGCCGGGGGGGTAAAAAATTAAGAAAAAAAAAAAAAAAAAATTTATATTTCCCCTTTCATCAAATATGGAGGATTGTGTTCAGTTGACATTAGTTAGTTGGAAACAAAACGTTTTTTTACCAAATTATGCCATTTATATAACTTGGTCTAAAAATATGATAAATGGAAACAAAATTGTGATTTTATATTTTTCAAAGAAAAAGCAAAAAAAAAAATTTTGTTTGTTAAAATTTTTGCAAAAAGCGTTCTTAAACACAGCCGTTTCGGTTAATTTATAAATATAATTTTAAACATATGAGTGACTTCTCAAAAAGAAATTTAAAATTTTTTGTTTGCAATTTTCTCCACCAATTGTTTTTGCCTCACTTGTTGTACCGTTATTTCGGTAGCAATATTTGTTATATCATAATCTATGGGGAGAACAAAGCGTAACAAAACCTGCAAAGTTTGGATTGGTGCCGGCAATGAAGGGAGCGGGCGAAAAAAGGTTATTGCTGCCGGCGGAATTATCGTGAGCATCGAGAGACATGGATGAGGCAGCTGATGAGGATAGTTGCTGTTGATAAAAAGTCGTTGCGACGGAAGAGGCAGTCGAACTAAGGGGATGCATGGTAGTTGACCCGATGATAACCGACGAGCTCGTAAAGGTTGTAGCACTTAGTTCGGTGACAGGTGCAGCTATCATTGGGGTATCGACGACGTTGCTAGTAGTAGCGTCGTCGACCATGGGCAAATCATAAATGTTAGTGTTGGTCGAGCTACTGGCTATATTGGTACCGACAATAATTTGGCGCCCGTTATTGCTAGATCCGCCGCTGGCGACGTTACCGTGCGCTGCGGTATGGAGAGCTGCGCGCTGTGGACCGCTACCATGTAGATTAGTGGCGCTCGAAGACGACGCGGTACCGGAAGAAACGACGATAGGTAGAGAAGAAGTTGTTGTTACACGTTGAAGGTGAGAAGTTGCCGATGTTCGACCACTGCTTTCAGAACTAATCGTACCCAAAAGCCCCGAACCCGGCGTAGTGGCAGCCAGTGATAAATTTGATGGGGAGGTCTAACGCGTTAAAGGGGGAAGTAAATCACAAAATTAACACATGTATTTGAGGTGTGTGTGAAAAAACGAGGATAAAAGATTGTCGTGTAATTGTACATTGATCATAGCCCTGATCATAATAAGTTAACAAAAGAACAAAATCAATTTTCGTCTAAACTATGATTGATGTAATTAAAAATTAATTGGTTTTGATAATTTTAATATGCGGTAAGATGGCTACTAACAATTTTATCATCCGCTGGTAAAAAGAGCCGAAGTCAGGCCAAAACATTTGCAAAAAGACGACTAGAACCATTATTTTTATTATTTTTTAAATTCAGGTATACTCTATGTTTTCCCTTTTTATCGTTTTAACCTATAGGTCGTATCCAAAATTACAATAAATTTAATCGTAAATTAAAAAATCATTGTGCGCCAGGCTGAAGGAAACAAAAATATTATTAACTGTGATGGAAAACTGAGATTTGTAATTTTTTGAAGAAAGAGGCTACTTTGTCGAGTTTAGATGTATTTATGTCTGGGCAAGCAGGGATTTTCAAATAACCTGTGTGGACTTTACTTCATGGAAAATACACATTTCTTTAACCCGCTTTTACAGTATAACTTAGCGTTATTTACCTGAGCATATCGATTTTGCTGATTAATCGGGTTACACCTGCGCGGGTGAGGTTGAGTGACCGAAGGAGTGCTACCGCTCCCGCGTCTAAAAGCAGTGCCAAACCCAGCTCCAATAAACGGTTGCTGGTGCAAAAGAACGTTCGGGTTATTACGCGTAACAATGCTGGGATTTAAGGGGATTTCTAAAATAATAATTGAAGTAGATTGAACATAATAGGAAAAGGTAGTAATTTATTTTTAATATCATAAAAACTCACCTTGGTTATTTATGTGTTGAATATTTTTTCAATATAATTTCATAACAATTAAATTACTTGGTTAAAAAACAATGAATAGGTCGATATATTTTGTTTGTTTACTTTATTACAGTATTTTTAATAATTTTTTTTATAGAAATAATAAAATAATTATATATATAATTAAACATAAAATTTCCCTCACCCTTCCTCTTATATGTGGCGCTACTCAATGGGGAGTTTGATTTTTTAAAAACGCGACAGAAACAAATTCGATCGTTTAAATGATCTATTTACCATCATTATACAAACTTACATATCGCTGACAAAGAATATGATAAGTAATCAAATAAAAACTTAACACAATTATCAAATCGCTTCCCCGTTTATCAAAATTGGGCAACGTTATCTTGAAAATGCTTCGTTATCGAGAAGTTAACTCTTTTATTAGTTAATTTTATAAAAAAAATAATGTTTTAGAGTCACAAGGAGGCAAAAATCGTTACTTTAATAAGCAAGATATGGGGCAAGAAATGGATCTTGCTTATTTTACAAATCTGGAGACCTATGCTAAATTATGCAATGTTGTAGGAGAGAACCTTTTCTTTATAATAAAAAAATTAATTATCAGGTTATAACTCACGTAAAGACTATGTATATTTCCCAAAATTCAATTTGTAAAGAAATGGCAACTAACCTCTTCTATCACTATGTCCAGAAGCTCCAGGCAACAAGGTTGATGCAGACGCAGTAGTAGAAGTATTTCCACTCTCATCATCGAAATCCTCGTAAAACGGAGAGATACCGTAATAATTAAAAATTTCCCGAGGTATAAGCATACCCGTTCGCCCAAGCGTTGTAAGCAGGGGTGAAGGTCTGAAAAGGGCTGAAACCTAAATACATACATAATTTTATTAAAAATTGTCTAATATATAAATCTAATCTTGGAAAATAAATGTAACAAAAAAAAATCCAATATTCACAATATTTTAAACGATAAAGGTACAAAAACGATGCAGTACTTGGGCTCCTATATACAAACGATTGTTTATGCCACCTGTACCAACCCCAACAGATGATCCACTTCCTAGTGGAGGTAAAGGTTCACCGCCGTCAGTATTAGCACTAAAGGTCGATCCTGTCCCAGCGGCTAACGTAAGATCTTGAACAAATCGTGACCTAAGGATATGATTATCCAGACATATTCTTTAGTAAAAATTCTTTATTTTCGTTTTATTGGTTGCAGCTAGTGAAAAAAAAAGTTTTAAGCTAAAAATCGAGCGCAACTGATTGACAAGGTGGCTAGTGTAAAAAAAATTTAAAGAAATTAAAAATTAAAAAAAAAATTTCTTCAAAAATTCATTGTTAGGCATATATCTAAAAACGACCAAAAACATTAATTCTTATTAATATTAGCCGTTGAAATTTTATATTTTATAAAAAAAAAGATTTTTTTTTACAATTTTGAAATTAGTAGCAGCCATAAATATTGAATGAAAAATTTTATTTATAATAGGCTGTACATCAAAATTTTCACGATAAAAACTATAAAATGCCTAATAAATAGATAACTCTATTTATAAGCGCATTTAAAAGAAAAAATTAGCGATTAGAATTGTTATAGGGATTAGAAAATGCATAAGAAAATAAAAAATGCATATTATATATAGATAGAGTATAGTTTGGCACCAATCAGCCTAAAGCTGTGTGCCATATTCGTTTATAAAGAAAACAAATAATGTAATTTATTTAAGTTAATTTAAACAAAATGCCATATGCAGCAAAATTCCATTGTTTTATTTTTTATGAAAAAATATTTACTATGTAAAACAAGACATGGCCTAACCCGCACATACATACATACATATATATATGGTTTAGTTGATCCTAAATTTTCAAAAATTTTACGCGGAAAGAGCGGTAGAAGAGGCCCCTCCGTCTTCTTGGTGATGATGATGTTCTAGAACCCGTTCGTGAAGACCACCCCTAGAGGCGGCAGAACGGGGGTTATGCCGGTTATGGTCATCACTGGGTGGGTCAGCCCCGCCCGAACTGGCGGTTCCGGACCGACGGGTAGACCGACCCCCACTGGTATTACCACTACCCCTAGCAAATCGGCTGGACGAAAAGCTCGCCCCATTACCTTCGTTGTTAGTAGTAATACTCTCAGCTGAGGGGTTTGCCGTTGCAGTGCCTCTACTAGTGGAAGAAGAAGAGGAATCCCGATTGCTGCTATCTATATTATAAACAAGTAATGAGATCATAATTACAGATATCTATATTATTAGCATTGAAAATGATACGATGATAAAAAAAATGAAATAAAAAATATAAAAGAGGCCATATATTTAGATAAAATCATGCATATGAGAATTTTTTTTTAGTTTAAATTTTAGTGCTTTTTTCAATAAGCTTTCTTATTTTATTTTGTTAAATATTTGGCACCTGAACGAGTCTTAACAATTAACAAATACTCTTTGATTTCTCTAAATATTTATCTATTTTGAGTTGAAGACGATAAGAAGGGAATGAGAAATAATTTTAGGATGGATAAACATTAAATTGTTTCTACCATACCATAACTTTTATAGATTTTACATATTAAGCAAACTAATGTAAATAAATTGTAAAATTGCTTATATAATAATTAGTATGTCAAATATATAATAAGTTCAAGTACCGATTATATAATACAAAATCAACTCAAAATTAACAAAAAAATATGCAAATGCATTGTTTAACGCAATGAATAAAAATTTCAAATTAAATGTTAAATTGTTCTTCTAATAAGCTCAGACAACACGTTGTTCATACAACATGTTTTTAAAATATAGAACTTAGATGTTTCTCCTTCTTATAGCGGGAAAACTGAAACTCTTGCGAGATAAGCAAATTCATAAAACATTGATAATTTGAACAGTTATAAAATGTTGTAATTAAAAAATTGACTAATATAAAATATCTATATTTGACTTGTTCTAAGCACAGGAGCTGGATTTTCGTCAAAGCCTTCGCTTTCTGTTATAAGGGCACGCTCTAGAATAACCTTCCCTTCTTTATACCTAAAAAAAGATGTATATGAAGTATGAAAAAATTTGTATAGTAAATTAGCAATCAATAATAATGGCGGCAACAATAAATGATATATTGCATAAAATTTTAAAAAGTGAAGATATTGCAAAATGGATGCCTTTAAAGTTGGGAAATTTTTTCGAAAAAAATGTTAAAATATTTTTCAAAATATTTTTCGGGGTGACCTGTTAAAAAAATTGAAAATGAATTAGCTTTATTGTTAACAGTCCAAGGCCACTCTTATGTCACTGTGTTTAATCCTATTTTTAAGAAATCATATTAATTTAAAAAAGTGCCACCAAGCTTAAAAGTTGCCAATCCATAATAATTAGTACTAAATATAAAAGAAAAGAAAATTTGACATAAATTATATATAAATATAACATTGAAAGGGTCATAATGTAAATATTATATTAAATGTATTTAAAAAAAAAGATTTCTATATGTTTATCTTCGGTATGTCAAATATTAGCCATATTTTTTGCGTATGTCGTATGATGATTGATTCTAATATACATATATGACTAACTCTTCAAAGCAAAAGAATGAATCATCAAGATAGGAAACGGGGAAATTTAACTCTAGTACTGGCTTATATATAAAATTAGAGATTTTTTTGAATTATAGGCCTAGCTTGAAATATTTCCAACAAATTAGGGTAAATTTATATATCGTGATAAAAATTGCAAAAACAATTAAGTGAATCGTTAAATTTCATGCAGAAAACTAATTTTTCAAAAATTACGAAATATACATCTTTAAAGCCTTTTCATGTCTAATTCTAAATTTAGCAAATTGCCAAATAGTATCACTTTTGAATTTTTTCATTTTGTCCACCAATTTTTTGCCTCACCTTGACCTTTCCGCTAAATCATATAACATGGTAAACACGTGTTATTGTTATATTAAAATCCATAATTTGAACTTTACATATATTTCCCTTTTTACAAAAAAATACAAATCAACATTGCCTAGATGTGCGCTTAAAGTATTTGCTGGGATCTGTTAATAAATTAGCAATAAATTCCTGAATTTACCTTTGATTTTC
The DNA here is from genome assembly GCA_030555515.1 of Acutogordius australiensis. NCBI lineage: Eukaryota > Metazoa > Nematomorpha > Gordioida > Gordea > Gordiidae > Acutogordius > Acutogordius australiensis. The sequence goes on from CM060243.1 coordinate 30,817,928, forward strand.
CTCAGTAGCAAATTCGTACATCCACCCGACCTTAGCTTCACAATTTTTGCAGGTCACGTCGCGTACTATATGGCGACCCGTTAACATGACACGGTCTTGAGTGTCGCTGTAGTTTAGATTAACTGCCTGTTTAGATATTTGAAAATGAATTAAAAAATTATAAATATATATGAAAAACTATTAATTCGTGAATCTATAAATATCTAATACTAGATCAATTTACACGAATAAATCTCAAATATTGGGCCTTACTTTTAAAAGCATTATCTAGATGCTAAAAAGAGTGTTGTTAAAATAAAAATTTAAGGCAATGTTTGAAATTTCGTAATTAATAAACCTTTCAATATTAATTTAATTTATTAAAAGCACACATTATCCAAATTTCAAATAAAAACAATAAAAAGCTAATAAAAGATTTAATATTTTATTTAGTCGTATCGCAATATAGATAATATAAAAATGGTAATAAAGATCTATATCCAATTCACAACCGATAAAAATTGTAGCATAGTCACAAGGCGGATAACGATAAACGAGCTTATAATATTATGAGCTGGAAATTAACCTAAAGAAGGTCAACCTAAAAGTTATACTAATTTAGTCACGAAAACATTTGTTTGTTATTGAAAAAAATTCAAATTAACAAAAAACTTTTTGACATGTATTCCTTTGTAAAAGGTGGTGTGTGGTTTGCTAAAATGACAAATTCTGTATAGAAGCAAGAGTTTTTGGTTAATAAAAACAAACGCGGGTGAATAAGAGAGCGGCACGGCGGCTTATAAGAATTAAAGCACAAAGAAAAATTTTGTCATTTTTTTTAGTTGTATTTTTAATTTTAAATTACAAGTAATGGCATGTGTCTCTTTATCTTTAGCTACCTGTTAATCCAAAACAAGTCATTTGCAAAGAAACAGTGGTGGAATCAATCTATAAAAGCAAGCCTTTCATTACAAAATCGTAAAAAAATGTAAGAATATTATAAAGATTAATTTTTCATTCGTCAAGCTAGCTTAATTAATAGTAGGAAAGTACATAAAGGCAATATTGCCGGTATGGGACAAAGTATCAGGCAAAACGGGTAGCTGTAAAAACAATTTTAAAAAAATGTGAAATTTAATGTAAAAAAAGAGATTGCACAAAGGTAGCATCAAATTTTTAACGGGTCCCCGTTTGGACAGGTCATCTTAATTTGGTCAAGCTCACTGAAAACTAAGATGAGTTGGGGGCAAACAAGGGGAAAGTTTTATTTTAGATGATCTCTCCCATGATATGTATATGTAAATTGTTCACGGCTAGTTATTGCGAAATGGGAGTGAGAAAGAGGAAAAAATCAATAGGTGTGTATGTACTTAATGGATGAAAAACTCACTCTGTGCTCTTAAACTACTTCACTTAGCGGTAATAATCATTAGTAGGACAGGATAGATAGGATCTCAATCGCTCATTATGTATAGAGCTTTAACTCTCTCTCTAACTCTAATGTGTAATTTGCAGCAATCTTTTTAACAACATTGAAATTTAGTTTTTACAAGCGCGGTAGATTTGATAATAATATAGTTTTGTTGTATGCTTTGTATAGTTTTAATATGTTATACATATTATTATTATTATTTCATTATATTGTAATTGTGTGTATGAGATTAAGTATGTAGGGAAGTTTTGTAGGCGGATTTAATTGTGTCGCCGTCGCGCGATATAATTAGAGGGGAGTAGTGAAAATCGGGTGATCTTTTTTCCAAATCACCTAATTTTCAATCCCTTAATCTGGCACTGATACACAATCACTAAATGACACTTGTTTCCACCTAAAAATATGTCAGTGGCTTGCTTTAAAACTCATTGAACATATATTTGTGTTTGGTTAACTGGAGGAGTAAGCATGTTACCTGAGCTGGAAGGTGAGAAATTTTAACAAAATTTACAAGCTCATCCAGCCCGTTAACAAGCCGAGCAAAAAAAATTGAAAAGAGGAAGATTTATGAAGGTGTTATAGAAGACTGGCTTAGCTAAATAAAACCAATTTTTTTTCACAATTTAAATTATGGTGTTAGTCTGCACTAGCTCCATTGCACCTGCTTTATTTATATTAAGGCGCGTTCACAGTCCACTCATTTTTTTTTTTGAAAATTTTTCTAAAAAAAATTTTCCAAAAAAAATTAACTTTGGGCGCGCCTTATAATAAATTCAATGTCGGATTATTTCATAAATTCAAATTTTATAAAACCAAATATGAACAGATTGTAAGTCGCAAGCCCAATAATTCAAATTTCAAATTTGCCGGATAATGATTCAAATTTTCATAGGGAGTTTTATCAATACATGGGCATAGGGTTAGCTATAGGACCAATAATATTAAAATTCATTCAAATTTTAAAATTATTTTATAAATTTTAAAAATTTAAAAAAAAAATGGTCCAATGTTAAAGTCTTTTTTAATTAAAATTTTTTTAAGAGTCATGTTAAAATGATTCGCTAAGTTTATTTACATTTAGATATAAATATGTTTTCTAAATATACATAGAGCAACTGCTCCGAGTGTTAGAAAATATAAAAACTTAAATTTTAAAGAATTAAAATTTTCAAAATTTTTAAAATTTGCTGTATAAACAAATGAAGTCTGGACGCGCCCTTAAAACAAAATAGAGGTTCTCCACGGGCTAAGTGGGTGGTGGGCGGGACCTTATATTCTATTTATAGATATTAAGTCAACTAGCACAACACACACAATACAAATATTATTATTATTTTTGTGCTTCGTCGGGCCCTAGCTTGGTAACAAAGAGGTAAGTTTGGCAACCGCTGGTGTAAATCTCCGCCTGAGCTATTAAAATGAAAGGGGTGTGGGCTGGGGGGTCAAAATTGAAAATTATATATCCAATTTTTAAATAATTTTAATTAATTTTTCACTTTTGTTGGCAATAAAAATAATTTTAGAATATAAATAAAAAATTTCGGCTAAAACATAATAAAAACGGTTATAGAGCCATCGATATTGGACAACTAATTAGGGTGAGGGTCCCAACTAAAGATATTCATTCAACAGTAAATTTTAAATTTGTGAACTTAACGAATATCAGGGTTTTATATTTAAAAAATTGAAAAAATTGTTCGCTATGAACGCTTGGAGAAGGTTTGCTCAAGGGCGCCAAAAGGCAACGGGCCGATCCTGTTAAGGTTTCATCAAAAATCGATATAGAAATTTTCTAAAAAATCTGAGGTAACTCATGTTTTAAACAACTAATACATTAACGCCAGGCAGCAATATTATGGACGCCTTTAAATACTATTTGTTAACCAAATTTAAATTAAACCGAAACCAGGTACTTCTAATGTATATATTTTGTATTTATAAAAAAAACAATTTTTTTTATAAAAATTATTAAAATTTGAGTTTTTGCATCGAAAATTTTAATTCTTGTTTTTATAGTATTATTTATTAACCTGGTTCAATAGCTTTGAGCATATTTAGAAATTCTTTCAAATTAATATTTATATCTATTTAAACATAGGGGTATCACATTCAAGACTCTTTTAAAACTTCTGTGGCTAAAAAAATTTACTAACTTTGAATCAATATTAATATTAGAAAAATTTTAAAACTGTTTTCAAAAAAACTCTGAACATGATTTATATTTTTATAGTTTTTTATAACAATAAAAAAAAACAACTTCTGTGTTTTTAAATTTTAAGATTCGCAAAAACATTTGCCAAAATACCTAAGGGCGCATTCAAACTCGTTTCATTTTTATGAAAATTTTTAAAAATTTCAAATTTTTAGAAATTTATTTTTTATTCTCAAAAATGTTTAAAAACATTTGTTTCAAAACTATTTAAATGCTAATAACTAAAATTGGCGACTTTTGTAAAAAAAGCGTTCAAAGTTATAAGGTAAAAATTTTAAAATTTTTAAAAATGGAGTCTGAACGCGCCCTATATTTGCGTGCTATACAAATTATATATTGAATTATGTAAAATTGCAATTTTGCACTACATTCATTTTCAAATATTTGCTCTTGTAAAAAGAACTTGGGAAAAGTGAATGTACTATTTAAACGAGTTAGGTCAAACAAAGCATTTCACCCCCAAAAAATATTTTAACAAAGTTTTTATTTTTAACTTTATGAGCTAAAAAAAGTGGGTTTAAGATTTCGCCCATACTAAGTCATAGAGGGCGCCATATTCGGTTAAGGCTTTGACTTTTATGAGTAAAGCAGCCAACGGGCTACATAGTAGATTTGCTCGCACACCGGCGTTAATAGCGTAGGCTCTTACTTTAGGCATATAGTTTATAGCCTTATGCTTAAGCAGGTCACTCACCAGCTAAAGTGGTTCTCTATAAGTATGCTATGATTCGAAGAAAAGAGCCGTCTACGTTTAAAACCGAACCTAAACCTCTTGTGTCAGACGATGTTTGCCACTAAGCTATCTAAGCCAATATTCTATAAGCTAGATCCAATTTTAATTTATGAACTAATGTGTGAAAAGTATAATTGTAAAATATGTCCTTTTTTACGAATAATATAAAAGTATGACACAATTATCCAAAAATAAAAAGATTGTAGTTAATAATAATAATATAGTAAAAAATAATTTATAAGATATGATAACAATGTTCGTAAAAAATTAATATTACTAATGATAAAATTAGTCAGGCGCGAATTGGCCATTGTGCCGTTTGGCAAATAAGATCGTTTCCAAGAGTTGGCTTATCTGCTAAATGAAGGTCATTTAATCGAAGGACACAATGTTATTACTGACCAACGAGTTTATTTACAAAGATTGTGAATCTATTTTGCCATCACAGACAAACTCAGACAAACTCAAAAATGCCTATCGAGGTTACTCAAATTTATAATACCTGAACCTAAAAATTCATTTAATAATATAAACGCAAAAATTTAAAAAAAAAACACATTATGATTAAAGGTCCAGGCATAAAAAAGTGACCTAATTAATCAAAAATTTGATGAAACAAATTTTAAAAAAGTTTTAGAATAAGTATCAAAAATTTTGAATCAAAAAAAAGGGGACGCTAAGTTTTAACCCCACGTGTACGGCTTGGCTTTTCATGCGTGGCTGACATTCGAAATGTTATACCCACCACCCTCGAGATATTTTTAATCGTGCGTTGCGTCGTCATAGCAAACAAAAAATGATGATTTTGCAAGTAAGTATTGCAAAAACAACTCTAATATTTGAGTTTAAATGGGGCAATATTTGCCTGAATGGCTTCGAAATATGACTATACGACAAAATGTTTATCAAATTTGACCAGGGCACATAACGTTAGACAATTTTAAAACGGGTTTATCTCTCTAATAACTTAAATATGAACATTGGAAAGCGTTTTTGTATATACAGAGGCAGGTCAAATGGTGAAAATTTATAACGTCGCAAATATGATATAATATAGCTTTTACCTTTTATATCGATCAACGTAAAAACAAAACAAAAAAATGGTTCTCATAAATTTTTAAAGATATTAAAGCCAAGGCACAGGACACATGCAAGCCGTTTTTTATATAATCTAGCAATTACATGTGGGTGCCTCCATGGAAAATAAAATAAAAAGATGTTGGGAGAGTAAATTTAAAGTCATTCAAAACTCACAATTTGATAGAAAAGCCGTTTTATCAAATAAGGGATAGAAGATGAACGGTGTGATACCTTAAAGTAGGGGAAAACTTGTATGAATATAAATTGCCAATTTTTTATTAGAAAAATAAGACCATATTAGAAAAAACAAGTATATTAGATCGATATAACAGAAAGTTTCAAATCATGAGAGTACTGAGTGGGTAGGGTGGCGGAAGCCTACCCAAAATTAATAGGAGGAAGAGGGTGACCAAAGTAGAGTGTTGTCATAGAGACACCATTTTTATAGTTTAACGTTTGTTTCACATATAAATTAACAAAGGAATGGGGTGTGCACCAGGTATATCTGCCCCTGGGTACACCAACTAGGGTAGCCACAACTTCTTTTAAAAGGTTTTTTTAACATAAACTTTATAATTTCACTTCACTATCAGAATAATGTAAATATGCCTAATTTTAGACAAATAAGAGAGATCACCTCTGTCTTTTAAAGCAAAATTTTTAATAAAAAAATTTCACTAGCAAACTTTAAAAATATGGCAATAAGATAGGATTTTAACCTAAGACTAGTAGCTGTAAAATTTGGTGATAATCAGTACTCTAAAAAAGAATTTAGAATACAGTTAAAAGTATTTTAAATAAATGTACATTTATGTCATATTATATCCCCCTCACAAATCATGTATTAAAACAATCATGGCTTATACTAAATATATTATTGTTTTTGCAAACGCAATTTTTACAAATATTTGTAAACAATTGTGGCATAAATGTTTAATAATACTCAATAAACCCTAATTTAATTTTAAAGTTTCAAATATAAATGCATTATAAGCATCATATATAATTACATTTTATTAAGAATATATATATAAAGTTACCTTATTAAACAAGAAGGCTCTTCCAGTGGCACCAGTGAATCGTGTGGAAATCAACTCTGATCTATTTGTCAAAATTGTGTCGCAACTAGCACAAGAAAATAATCTGGCGCCACCAATATGCCCCAGAAATATACGTCCCATTCTTACAAGACTCTAGATAAAGAGGTAAATCAAAATACTTATTGTTTCTTTGGCAATTAAATCGCTTCACCAGCTGAGAAAATCATCTGACTTTTATTTGCAAGATGAACGTCGAACAAAATAAGGTTTTAATACTAAAATTTATAAGATATTATATATCATTTTAAAATTAAAAATAATTTTTGTTATTCCATCAAATATTTTAATATGATGATTAAGAGATTAAAAAATATAGGTGCAGAATTTAAAATAAAATTATTAATTAACCCGCAAATTGTAGGGTAAGAAATTTGTAACGCGAATGCTATAGTGGGGTTTATAGAAACCCCAATTTTAAACTTTTATAATTTTTAAAGTTAAACTTTAGTTTTTATTTTTTTTTATTATTTTAAATACGTGTTTCTTAATGGAGATCTAAAATTCCCAGAAAAATAATTTTGTTACCGACAATTTCGACAAAATTTTTTGTTACATTTTGATATCGGTCTCAAGTGAGCTTAGTGGTATATTGATATAGATTTTAAATTTCTGTTTTTAATATAAAATATATGCTTATAGGTTTACTATAGTAGGCTTTAATAGACCTTATTGTATTTTTAGTTAGGGAATCCAGAGTCAAATCTACGTCACCGTCAGCCCTCAGAAGGCGAGTGTAAAAATTCTGAAATTCTGAATAACATTAATGAAAACGACAAACAAAAGCGAAAAAAATGCTAAGGGGTCCCCTGCATGCGACCCGCTTGTTGTATCTGGCCTGCATCAAGTGAGAAGAAACATGGTCCAGTCTACTAAACAAAAAGAAATAACACGATTTGCAAGTCTCAATGTGGGACCATGAAGGGAAAGATAGCGGAAGTGGCGGACATGATGGATAAAAGAAGGATTGATGTGTTATGTGTGCAAGAGACCAAAATGAAAGAAGCCAAAGCATTGATAATGGGTTTAGGATACAAGTTGTTTTATAACAAAAATGACAACCAACGCAACGGAGTGGAAATTATTATAACTCAAGCACTGATACCAGCGGTTATAAAAGTCCAAGGAGGCTCCGAACGGGTCATAGCGATCAAATTGGACATCGAGGGAAAAGTTACCAATGTAATCTCATTGTATGCACCTCAAACCAATCTCACAAAGCAAGAAAAGGACGAATTTAGGGAACAGCTGGAAGTTATGCTATTAGACATACCAAATAATGAATTAACAAATATAGCTGGGGATTTAAACGCTCATGTAGGTCAAGAAAACACTGAGTACGAAAGAGTCCATGGTGGGGAAGGATATGGAGTTATTAATGAAGATGGGGGGCACCTGCTAAGACTAGCACAAGCATACGATATGGCTATAGCTACACCTTCTGCAAAAGAAGGTCTCATATCATTACCTATCAAAGCGGCAAAAATGAGTCTCAAATAGACTTCATTCTAGTATCAAGAAAACAGCTTAAACAAATCAAAGACTGCAAAATCATACCCGAAACTATATCAATGCGGCACCAACTTCTTATCATGGATTTCGTGTTTCAACGACAGAAGTCCACACACAACAAAATTCAACTCCTCCCTCAAATCAAATGGTCTAAGCTTAGAGATAGAAAAGCCTTTGCTATCAGCTGCAACTTACCCGACGACTATAGCCATGAGGATACAAAAAGTCCAATACAATTCTGGGAGCAGCTTTCTTCAAGACTCAAAACGACAGGCAAGGACATACTTGGAATAACAAAAGGAGGGCGTGCTAGAAAAAGAGTTACTTGGTGGTGGAATAAAAAAGTAGAGCTCGCTATTGCAGAAATGAAAAAGTTGTTCAAACGTTTGAAAAAGAGTCAACTGATCAATGACAAGCTCAACTATCAACTTCATTGCAAAGCCGTCAGAAGGTCGTACAAGCTAAGAGCGAAGTTTACGAGAGAACCTAAAACGAAATGGCCACCAAAACAGGACAAAATTTGATATACAAGATGGCAAAGCAACGTGAAAGGCAATCGAGAGACTGTGACCGAAATGTAAAGTTCATCAAAAACAGAGAGGGCAGGCTACTCGTCGATCAATCAAGCGTCTTAGAACGATGGAAAGAATACTTCAAAGATTTAATGTACAGCGACCATAATGCAATTGAGCTTGAAGATATTCCCCCACCAAATCAGAAGTTAGCCTTCAGCTTAAAAAATGCGCGAACGGCAAAGCAACGGGACCCGACAATATACCCATTGAATGCTGGAAATATTTAGGAAAAGAGGGGATATCGGCGTTAACAACTCTATTTAACTCGATATTAGCACATCAACAAATACCTACCGAATGGCAAAAAATTTACATTGTACTAATATTTAAAAACAAAGGCGATGCGTTTGATTGCCACAATAACCGCGGCATCAAACTAATGTCCTATACCTTTAAGCTGTTTGAAAAGATCCTTGAACCCAGAATGCGGGAAGTTATCGAGATTGGAATTGAGCAATGCAGATTTATGAGAGGAAGATCTACAACGGACGCAATTCATACTGTTCGCAGTTTGACAGACCGTTTCACAAGAAAGAATCTGAAGCTTTACTGCTTGCTCCTAGACTTAGAGAAAGCGTTCGACAAGATCCCGAGAGCGGTGTATGGTGGGCGTTAAGAAAAGAGAACGTGCCCGAATCGTATAAAAAATTAGTTCAGAGCTTGTATGACAACAACCTTACTTACGTAAGAAGCTCGGGAGGAACTTCAAAGGGTTTCACAATCAATGAGGGAGTGCATCAAGGTTCGGCTTTAAGTCCCCTGCTATTTATCTCGGTAATGGACGTGATATTAAGAAGCGTTACCATAAAACCGCCGTGGCACATAATTTACGCAGATGACATCCTGCTCATGGCTTAAAATTCGGAAGAATTGCGCGAGTATACTAAGTTGGAAACGTGCACTTGAAAAGTTAGGCCTTAAAATCAACAAAAACAAAACCGAACCATAGTTTTCGGAGGATCGGGACACGAAGATATGATGATTGACACAGAGTGGTCTCTCAAATTCAAACCTTCGGCAACTTACTTAGGAGCAGCTTCAACATGACGAAGACGTTGAGCAAGAAGTAAGGAACAAACTTAGAATCGGATGGTTAAAATGGAGATCGTTGACCGGTGTCCTATTCGACAAAAACATCCCTGTAAAAATAAAAGGTAAAGCTTATTCAATAATAATACAACCTGCAATATCATATAGCCTAGAAACTACGGCCCTTCGAAAAAGTGACGAAAGAATCCTTTAAACGACAGAAATACGAATGTTACGAATGTTTGTAGGAGTGACGCGCAAAGACAAAATCCGAAATGATTACATTATAGGCAGCCTAAACATTACTCCCATCAATACAAAAATCGAAGTTAATTGGCTCCGCTGGTTTGGCCACATCGAAAGACGAAAGGGTGAACTTCATCTTTGCAATTTAATAAATGGAGTTAACGTACCAGGGAAGGGCACACGAGGTAGACCTAAACTCAGCTGGTCCCAAAAAACAAACGCCACCATGAGATGCCATAATTTGAATAAGGAAGATTGCATATATAGAGCCAATTGGAAAATCAAACTGAAGGAGCTCACTGCCTTCAAAAAGGCAAAAAGCTAAATTGAAAAAAAAATGCTTATAGGTTTAATTTGAATTTCTTCAAATTAAATTAAATTTATTCCTGATAATATATATAAATTATGCTTATAAGTTTAAATTGAATTTAATCCTAATTTTAATATATGGTCAATTCCACCTCAATCCAACAAGTCCGGGAGGGGTACCCCTTTTGATTTGGCTGAAATTTTGCATGGAGGTAGTATCTAAGGGTATCTCATAATCTGGAAATTTTTTTGACCGGAAATGATTTTTGACGGAGATAGGGGCAAAAGAAAAAAAAAATGCAAGGTGAATTTTCACATTTGATGCAACTTTGGGAGGTTATTAAAAAGTATTATAGCTAGAGACTTATTTTTTTTATTTTAAAGAGGACAATAAGGGCTATCTTACATATGTTTATTATTTTAAAAGATTTATTTTAATATCTTACAATTTTATGAAGAATATTCAGTTTAAAATAACTAAAAAAGCATTTTTTTAAATTTCTTGAAAAATTGCTAAAATATACTCCTTAATATTCTTTATAAATATTCGAACTCAAAAGTCTGGGACCGACATAACTTTTTTTAAAAAATTCAAAAAAATAATTTTTTTTTGATTTTCAGACAAAAATTTGCTCCCTGCACTATATTAAAATATTTAAATAAGCCAAATTTAAGAACATATAAGAAGTTAGACATAGGGGCAATCATGTTAGGCTATAACAGTTTTATTTATTTGATTCATACTATTGTCAACTTTGGAAAGAAAAAGGGAACTTCAGATCAAAAAAAATGGTAATTTTTAGTATTTTACTCCTATCTTCAAAGCCGACTTTCTGGGTCACTACCAAACCAATTCAAAAATGTAAAAATGCATTTTATACATAAAACATGGCTGTATAACATAAATTTCCCCCAACATTTTTTAACGAACCCATTTCTTTTTATGAAATAAAAACAAAAGTTTGCCAAGTTTTTTAGAATTTTAAGGTGGAGAAAATAAAAACTTAAAATTTGTATGCTTACATTTGTTAACTTTTACTAGTCTTTTTTAGTTTGATAACAATATTAGAAATTATACATAATTCTTAATATTTATACTCGGCAAAATTCAAAAAATTTGTTAAATTTATTGTATAAAAAAAATTTTCGGGAGGATTTTTGAAAAAAATAATAAGGTTAAAAAATTTGTAAAAATTTATTTTTTTCTTTTATTCATTATTTTTTAAAATAAAACAGCCACAAACACGTTAAATCTGATAAAAATGGTAAATTAGAAAATTTTTGGCCTATTTTGAAAATTGAGATTCAACAGAAGTTCTTTTTTATGCATATCAACAAACTCAAAATAAACGTAAAAAGTTAAATATTTTATGAAACATATTGATATGGTGTTTTGATACTATAAATACAAAAAACAAGTCAGTTTTAAGGTTAAACAACTTCAAATGATTATAACTGGCAGAATTAGCTTCAATGATGAATTTTAAGACTAAAGGTTAGACCTTATTTAATATAATAAAATATAGATATTCAGTTTTTTTATTAATTTCTACAAATGCAAAATATGTTTTTAAGGAGCTATTTAGAGCAAGGCATACAATATATATCTAACCGACCTTAATAAAGTTTAAAACAAACAATTTTAGTTCTTACATCTAAGTTTCATAATAAAGACACACTAGACCTATTAAAAAAAAGAGGAAATATCACTATCACTTGATTCTATAGGCATATGGATTTGGGCATTGACCTAAAGTTTTTTTATAACTAAAGGCGTTTTTAATGAGTTTTAACACAAGAATATGTTTTAATAAATACAATAAATTACAAATTTAATTAAAATAATGGAAAGATTTCATATTCTCATTTTTTTGTAATTTACTTATCTCGTTCTTAAGATTTTCTATACATAACATATATACTATTCTTTTAACACTTAAACAAACAAAATATGACTGATTATATAGATTCTAGATATTATTAGATAATTATGCAAAAATAATAAAAAAATAAGCTTGCACAGACGAATACAATCTGCGTTAGTTTTTTGACACCTGAAAATTTGCTGTTTTTTGGCAAATTTTGGTATTTTTATTGTAGAAGAGTCAAAATCGAATGAAATAAGCTGGGGCTATTATATGTTATTAAGCAATATTTTATCTATAAAATAAATGTTAAATATTAAAAAAAGGTTGGCTGGTTAACCAGAAAGTCGATTTTGAAAATTGGCAAAATTTTCACTTTTTTTGGTTTTGAGGTTCACTTTTTCATTGTAAATTTAATAATAGTAATAATCAAATAAATCAAACTATTATGGTCTAACATAATTGCCCATATGTCCTGCTTTTTGAATACATTCAAATTTGGCACATTGGCATATTCTAATTTAGTGCAAAGGGCATAATTATGTCCCAAAATTAGGACAAAAAATTGATTTTTTTAAATTTTGTAAAAAGTCATGCCGGTCCCAAACTTTTTATATCATATATTTATTAACATTATTAAGGGCCATATTATACAAATTTTTCAGAAAATTCAAAGATATGTTTTTTGAGCTATTTGTGTCTAAACTTGACTTTAATTATTTGGTAACTTAAAAAAAAATTTTTTAAATATTTTTTGTGTCTAAGGTAGCCCTTATTACGATCTTCAAAATAAAAAGAAATTATGACTCTAGCTACAATACTTTTGATGATACATGCGCGCAAAGTTGCCTCAAATTTTTTTTTTTGCAAAAAAATGAAAAATATTTTTGCTCATATCTCTGTCAAAAATCACTTCCGGTCAAAAAAAATTTAGGTTTTTATCAGCACCCAAGGACCCTACCAGTGTGCCAATTTTCAGCCAAAACTGAGACTTCAAGGGAAAAAGTTTGTCGATTTGAGGTGGAATTGACCATATATAAATATATGGTCAATTCCACCTCAATCCAACAAGTCCGGGAGGGGTTCCCCTTTTGATTTGGCTGAAATTTTGCATGGAGATAGTATTTAAGAGTATCTTATAAGAAATTTTTTTTGACCGGAAATGATTTTTGACGGAGATAGGGGCAAAAGAAAAAAAAATTGCATGGTGAATTTACATTTGATGCAACTTTGGGTGGTTGTAAGTCAAAAAGTATTATAGCTAGAGACTTAATTTTTTTTTATTTTGAAGAAGACAATAAGGGCTATCTTGCAAGTGTTTATTATTTTAAAAAATTAATTTAAAAATTTTACAATTTTATGAAGAATATTCAGCTTAAAATAACTAAAAAAGCATTTTTTTTAAATTTCTTGAAAAATTGCTAAAATATACTCCTTAATATTCTTTAAATATTCGAACTCAAAAGTCTGGGACCGACATGACTTTTTTTTTAAAAATTTAAAAAAATAATTTTTTTTTAATTTTCAGACAAAAATTTGCTCCCTGCACTATATAAATATTTAAAAGTGCCAAATTTAATTATAAATAAGAAGTTAGACATAGGGGCAATTATGTTAGGCTATAAAAGTTTTATTTATTTGATTCATACTATTGTCAATTTTATAAAGAAAAAGGGAACTTCAGATCAAAAAAATTGGTAATTTTTAGTATTTTACTCCTATCTTCAAAGCCGACATTTTGGGTCACTACCAAACCAATTTGAAAATTTAAAATTGCATTTTATACATAAAACATCGCTAAATAACATAAATTTCCCCCAACATTTTACAGGGTACCCATAGCTTTTTATGAAATAAAAACAAAAGTTTGCCAAGTTTTTTGAAATTTTAAGGTGCAAAAATTAAAAAGTTAAAATTTGTATGCTTATATTTGTTAACTTTTACTATTCCTTTTTAGTTTGATGAACAATATTGGAAAATGTACATAATATTCAATATTTGTCCTCGACAAAATTCAAAAAATTTGTTAAATTTATTGTATAAAAAAAAATTTGGGAGGATTTTAGAAAAAATAATAAGGTTAAAAATTTGTAAAAATTTATTTTTTTTTCCTATCCAATAGTTTTTAAATAAAACAGCCTCAACAACGTTAAATCTGATAAAAAAAAGGAAAATAGATAATATTTGGCCTATTTAGAATATTATGATTCAACAGATGTCTTTTTTTTTGATTATCAACAAACTTAAAATAAACGTAAAAAGTCAATTATTTTATGAAACATAGTTATATGGTTTTTTGATATTATAAATACATAAAAGAAGTCAGTTATAGGGTTAAACAACTTCAAATGATTATAACGGGCAGAATTAGCTTCAATGATGAATTTTAAGACTAAATATTAGACCCAATTTAATATAAATAAAATATAGACATTGAGTCTTTTTTACTAATTTTTACAAATGCCAAATATGTTTTTTAAAGACTATTTAGAACAAGGCATACAATATATATCTAACCGACCTAAATTAAGTTTAAAAAGCAACAATTTTAGTTCCATTTACATCTTATTTATAATATAGACGCACTAGACCTATTAAAGAAAGAGGAAATATCACTGTTGTTTTGATTCTATAGGCATATGGATTTGGGCAGACCTAAAGTTTTTTATAACTAAATGCGTTCCTAACGAGTTTTAACACAAGAATATGTTTTAATAAATACAATAAAATATAAATTTAATTAAAATAATGGAATGATTTTATAATCTCATTTTTTTGTAATTTACCTATCTCGTTCTATTAAGATTTTTTATACATAACATATATACTATTTTTTTAACACTTAAACAGGCAAATTATGACTGATTATATAGGTTCTAAATATTATTAGTTAATTATGCAAAAATGATAAAAAAAAATAAGCTTGTACAGACGAATACAATCTGCGTTATTTTTTTGACACCTGAAAATTTGCTGATTTTTGGCAAATTTAGGTATTTTTATTGTAGAAGCGCCAAAATCGAATGAAAAAAGGTGGGGCTATTATATGTTATTAAGCAATATTTTATCTATAAAATAATTGTTAAATATTAAAAAAAAGATTGGCTGGTTAACCAGAAAGTCGATTTTGAAAAACAGTCAAAATTTTCACTTTTTTCGGTTTTAAGGTTTACATTTCATTGTAAATTTAATAATAGTAGTAATCAATTAAATCAAAATATTATGGTCTAACATAATTGCCCATATGTCCTGCTTTTTGAATACTGTCAAATTTGGCACATTTGCATATTCTAATATAGTGCAAAGGGCATAAATGTGTCCCAAAATTAGTGCAAAAAAATTAATTTTTTTAAATTTTGTAAAAATTCATGCTGGTCCCAAACTTTTTAAATCATATATTTATTAACATTATTAAGGGCCATATTATATAAATTTTTTAGAAAATTTAAAGAAACGTTTTTTGAGCTATTTATGTCTAAACTTGACTTTAATTTTACTTAAAAAAAAAATTTTTTAATATTTTCTGCATCTAAGGTAGCCCTTATTACGATCTTCAAAATAAAAAAAATTATGACTCTAGCTATAATACATTTGATGATACATGCGCGCAAAGTTGCCTCAAATTTTTTTTTTTTGCAAAAAAATGAAAAATATTTTTGCTCATATCTCAGTCAAAAATCACTTCCGGTCAAAAAAAAATTAGGTTTTTATCAGCACCCAAGGACCCTACCAGTGTGCCAATTTTCAGCCAAAACTGAGACTTCAAGGGAAAAAGTTTGTCGATTTGAGGTGGAATTGACCATATGCTTATTTAATTTTAACTTAATTAAATTTATTTCTGATTTTAATATATATAAATATATTACTAGAAACTTCAACCTATTTAAATAAAATAATTCCTGCTAATATACAATATATGCTTATAGGTTTAAAAACTTCTTCAAATAAAATTTACCTGATTTTAATATATATAAATATATGCATATAGGATTTCAACTTGTTCAAATTACATTTATTCCTGATAAATAAATATAAAAATAGGCCTAACTTAATCAAATTTAGTATCTTTTATTTTGCTATTTAGTAAAATGTTACATTATCTTCAAAATTAGATGTAACTTAATGGTGAGATATAAATTAATGCAAATTTGTTGTTTTTCAAAAACATCTTGCTTAAAAATAAACCCTCAATAGTCCTTTTTATTAAATATTTATAGTTATCCAGAAATGATTTGAGTATAAATTTATTTTACTAAATAGAAATGCTAATATATTTGGCCCACGCCCAATTCTAGCTTTTCCACTTGGGGGAAGGGGGGGAGGGCAAAAAAAACTTGTGGGGGCAGAAAAAAAATTTTTGCCGCCTTCGGCGGCAAATATACATTTACAACAATTGAATCCATGTTCAAAATTTTAATTTTTAACAAATTAATAGTAATTTATTTTATTCTTAAAATAACAAAAATGATTGCGTGTATAAATTAGATATGTGAATTGAAATTAATTGTTTTCACTAAAATTAATTAAAAAGATATGAGATTTGGAAATTAATTAAAAGTATAATTATGATATACATGAATAAAAATAAATTGTATAAAACGTTGGATTTTAGAAAATGAATATTAAAATAATATTGATTATTATGAAAACAAATTGTATAAGTATGCTAATTTGGAAGAATATATATGAAAAAACACTTACTTATATATAACTAGTAATTAATATTAGGGTAAAAAATTAAATAAAACATGAACATAAACGTCAAACGCGCATAAAAAAAATTTGCAACCATGTCTTAAATTAGTAAGCAATAATTAGCTGATTATGAGCAGTGTATTGTATTAATATAACAATTTTATGCTAGAGGTTGTTTTGATTTATAAAATTCATTAAAATTTAACGCCCCAGTTAATGATTTTTCTAAGAAGAACCAAATCACCTCTATGCAGGTCACTACTCGGGATGCGGGTAATACTTTTTTCAAAATTGTAAAAAAAATATTTTCAAAATAAAAAAATTTTTAGCGGCTAATATAAAAAAATGAAAATTTAGGTTTTTTGGTCGTTTTAGGATATGCCTAACAATATATTTTTTAAAAAACATTTTTTTAATTTTTTTTCACACTAGCCGCCTCAATGTTATTCAAATGCGTGCGATTTTTTTTCGTCAAAACTTTTTTTTTCCACTAGCCGCAGCCTTGAGCCTACTAGAAATTATTTTCCTACTTAAGGGCACGTGCAAAGTGCGTTTTTATTTTCGTAAAATTTTGAAAATTCTGAAAATTTAAAAAAATTTTGCGTTTAATTACAATTTTTTTTTCAAAATTTTGAAATTTCACGAAAATAAAAACTCAACGTGCCCTAAAGAAGAAATTGTGGCCTCACAACTTGAAAAGAGCCAAATAACAAACTTATAGAAAAAATGTTAAATAGTTTAGGAAACGCATCTTTGTAATCATATAAAAATTTAACAAAATCGTTAGTAACACATTCTTTGTTATTATTAATTTCTTATTTAAATTTTTTTGGCTACGTTAATTTCTTTAGAGAATGAATTTTTATCCATATTACTTATTTTTAAAAGAGGGTCTAATTTATTTATATCTAAAACAAAGGATAATAAAATTTATTAAGGGAATCGAAAGATTCTAAATATTATCGGTAAAAAATCTATTATTAAAAGAATCAATAAATAAATCAATAATATTAAAATAAATACTTTTTAATTCATCATTAATATTTAAATTATTCTTAAAATTATGAGTAAAAAATAAATAGAAATCAAAAAATTTTAAGGTATAGTTTTTATCCATAGATATTATTGTCATTTAAGTATTATATATATCAAAACAGTTTTTGAATAAATCTTCAAATGTATTTGTCTTAATTGTTTAATTTCTAACAAACAATGATGTATTAAATCAAAAGTTTTAGAAACATAAATCGTTTTGCATTATCATTAATTATTTTTATTAAATAAAATAATTTTTCAAATGCTAAATACAAGATGATTATATGGTCAAAAAACTTCGCCGCTTCGGCCCTGTGACCTAAGGATATAACAAATTTTTTATTTTTAATTTTCGAAAAAGCTATGTAATTTAAAAAAAAAGCAATGGCGTCGTAGTGACTACACCACCGATGGTGCAACAGCCGGGCTATGGTCCCGCATTTATTAACTTCCTTGATTGCATCATGTTGAAAAATTTATGAAGGGAAGAAAAAATATTAAAAAAAATCTTTCCCTTTACTTAAATTTTCAAGACAATCTTTTACAACAAGATGCAATCGGTGGTTAAAGCAATGAATATACGGGACATGGTGTCCAGCTATTTTGTTTAGAAAAACTTGAACATCACCTTTATCCCCGGGCATTACGTTCGCCCCATCGTAAGATTGTGCGATCAGGGTCTTTGTTCTAGATTATAATCTAACAAAAGATTGTTGACAAGTGAGAAAATTTCTCAGGCATCAGATTTATGAATTGCTTTCACAAATAAAAAGCTTTTTGTAAAATCAAATTTTTCTATATATCTAATAACAATAGAAATAATTAATTACTATGTATTTTGGAGGGAGGGAGGAGGGAGGGGGGGGGGGGGGGGGAAGCAAACATAGATATGTATTTGGGGGGAGGGGGACATAAATTTACTATGCATTGGGGGGGGGGGGGGGCAAATTCAGTTTTGGGGTGGGGCGCAATCAAAAACTTTTGGGGGGCAATGCTCTCCCCCCCATCCCTCAAAAAAAAGGGGTTTAGAATCGTGCCTGATTTGGCCCCTTCAAGCAGCTAATGGAAATGTTCATACCTTTTTTAAATTTTCCTTTAAAAAATATTTTTATATTGTTTATACCAGGGTTGGGCACAATCTAGATAGAAAACAATCTAGATATAGATATTAGATCATAGATAGTATCTATTATCTACAGTGTCTCCTACTCCAGGGGAAGGGGGGGGGGGGGGTAGTAACCAAGCGGTTCCAAAAAAACGAGTGGGTCTGAAAAGCAAAATCCCAAAACGCAAAATCCCAAAAAGCAAAATCCCAAAAAGCAAAATCCTTAAGTAATAAATCATCTTTTGGTGGGAAACTTGCTTTTTTGGGATTTTGCTTTTTGGGATTTTGCTTTTTGGGATTTTGCTTTTCAGACAAAAACTTTTTTTTTGTTTTCTGGCAAGTGTCGGTGTTTTATGGATTTCTTTGATGTTTTAAGTAATATTTTGGGATTTTGCTTTTTGGGATTTTGCTTTTCAGACAAAAAATTTTTTTTTCATTTTTTGGCATTTGTCGGTGTTTTATGGATTTCTTTGATGTTTTAAGTAATTTTAAGTAATTTTTTGGGGGATTTGCTTTTTGGGATTTTGCTTTTCAGACAAAAAATTTATTTTTCGTTTTTTGGCATTTGTCGGTGTTTTAAAGATTTCTTTGATGTT
>CM060243.1:30837627-30858649 GCA_030555515.1 Acutogordius australiensis
TTTTCAGCCAAAACTGAGACTTCAAGGGAAAAAGTTTGTCGATTTGAGGTGGAATTGACCATATGCTTATTTAATTTTAGCTTAATTAAATTTATTTCTGATTTTAATATATATAAATATATTACTAGAAACTTCAACCTCTTTAAATAAAATAATTCCTGCTAATATATATAAATATATGCTTATAGGTTTAAAAACTTCTTCAAATAAAATTTACCTGATTTTAATATATATAAATCAGGGATGGGCAAGTAATGATTACTTGTAATTAAATTACAATTACTAATTACTCTCATAGTAATTAGTAATTAGTAATCAATTACATTTTTTATAAAGTAATTGTAATGGTAATTAATTACATTTTTTAAGTAGTTGTAATGATAATGATTACTTTTTCAAAGTAATCATTATATTGAAGTAATCATTCCATTTGAATTTATTAATATGCTTAAAGATTGTATATAGATATTAAGAGAAACCTGCTTTTGTTTTTTCTTGCATTAGTTTGTTTTAAAAGTTATATTTTTTAAATTGTATCGAAACGTTTAACACTTCTTTGGGTTTATTTGACCCAAAGAAATTTTATATTTTTAATAACTTTTTAAAGAAGCAATATCCTAAACTGATATTTATATTTATTAAATACATTCATCAAGTCAACAATTTGCATCTAAAAGTATTTTAAAATATGAGCTCAAATTAAAAATATTGACTTTTTGGGTCATATTGACCCAAACAGCTAAAATAAGCACACAAATTTTTCCTTAATAAAATTTATGTGATAAAAATTAAAATGCTTTTAAACATTCTTTTTCATCCAACCTATTAAAGAACAATGAAAAGGTAAATTATTTATGCAATTTATACTATTTTGGCAAATCTAGAGAGATAGGAGCTCATTATGGAAAAAGTAGCAGTTTAAATTTTTTTTGAGAATATAATTTTTTAAATTGTTTATAAATGTGTATAATTATTTAAAAGCAGGTAATAATTAAATATTTTACCTTTTGTAGTTAAAAACAATATTTACTCTAATGTTTATAAATCTTACCAAATTTAAAATTTTGCCAATTTTACTATCTTTTAAATTATATATCTCTTTTTTGAATGGGTCATATAGACCCAAAGAAGTCCCTAATCCTATTTTTTCTTAAGAAGTTTCCCAGGTGTTAAAACATTTTGTCAAAATTTTTTAAGCTTTTTCACCCTTATATTTTTACATAAATTTTACATTCTCAAATTATATCAAGACGCTTTTAAAATTAGTTTTTCCGCGGCCTAATACAATCTACTCTTTAAATAGTTTAAATAACTTTACTAAATATACACGCATTCACACTACCATGAACATCTGTGAATTAAATGACGAAATTTTATCAATATGCTCAAATGGTGAAATCGACTACAATTTAAATGAATAAAATGAGAAAAAAGATGCTGAAACCAAAGAAAATGTTTTCTAATTTTATATATAAAAATTTTTAAAAAAGTAATTGTAATTGTACTTGTAATTAGTAATTAATTACTTGAAAATTTATGTAATTGTAATTGATTGTAATTAAGTACTTTTTTAAAAACAGTAATGGTAATTAGTAATTAATTACATTTTTTCTAAAGTAGTTGTAATGATAATGATTACTTTTAAAAAGTAATTGTGCCCATCCCTGATATAAATATATGCATATAGGATTTCAACTTTTTCAAATTACATTTATTCCTGATAAAAAAATATAAAAATAGGCCTAACTTAATCAAATTTAGTATCTTTTATTTTGCTATTTAGTGAAATGTTACATTATCTTCAAAATTAGATGTAACTTAATGGTGAGATATAAATTAATGCAAATTTGTTGTTTTTCAAAAACATCTTGCTTAAAAATAAACCCTTAATAGTCCTCTTTATTAAATATTTATAGTTATCCAGAAATGATTTGAGTATAAATTTATTTTACTATATAGAAATGCTAATATATTTGGCCCACGCCCAATACTAGCTTTTCCACTTGGGGGGGGGGGGGGGGGGGGGGGGGGGGGGGCAAAAAAACTTGTGGGGGCAGAAAAAAAATTTTTGCCGCCTTCGGCGGCAAATATACATTTACAACAATTGAATCCATGTTCAAAATTTTAATTTTTAACAAATTAATAGTAATTTATTTTATTCTTAAAATAACAAAAATGATTGCGTGTATAAATTAGATATGTGAATTGAAATTAATTGTTTTCACTAAAATTAATTAAAAAGATATGAGATTTGGAAATTAATTAAAAGTATAATTTTATCATTTGGTATCAATGCGCATGAAAAATAAAAATATGATATACATGAATAAAAATAAATTGTATAAAACGTTGGATTCTAGAAAATGATATTAAAATAATATTGATTATTATGAGGTAAAAATTAAATAAAACATAAACATAAACGTCAAACGCGCATAAAAAAAATTTGCAACCATGTCTTAAATTAGTAAGCAATAATTAGCTGATTATGAGCAGTGTATTGTATTAATATAACAATTTTATGCTAGAGGTTGTTTTGATTTATAAAATTCATTAAAATTTAACGCCCCAGTTAATGATTTTTCGTAGAAGAACCAAATCACCTCTATGCAGGTCACTACTCGGGATGCGGGTAAAACTTTTTTCAAAATTGTAAAAAAAATATTTTCAAAATAAAAAAATTTTTAGCGGCTAATATAAAAAAATGAAAATTTAGGTTTTTTGGTCGTTTTAGGATATGCCTAACAATATATTTTTTAAAAAACATTTTTTTTTAAAAATTTTTAATTTTTTAAATTTTTTTTCACACTAGCCGCCTCAATGTTATTCAAATGCGTGCGATTTTTTTTCGTCAAAACTTTTTTTTTCCACTAGCCGCAGCCTTGAGCCTACTAGAAATTATTTTCCTACTTAAGGGCACGTGCAAAGTGCGTTTTTATTTTCGTAAAATTTTGAAAATTCTGAAAATTTAAAAAAAATTTTTCATCAAATTTTTTTTAAAAATTTTTTGCGTTTAATTACAAAATTTTTTTTTTTCAAAATTTTTTAAAATTTCACGAAAATAAAAACTCAACGTGCCCTAAAGAAGAAAATGTGGCCTCACAACTTGAAAAGAGCCAAATGACAAACTTATAGAAAAAATGTTAAATAGTTTAGGAGACGCATCTTTGTAATCATATAAAAATTTAACAAAATCGTTAGTAACACATTCTTTGTTATTATTAATTTCTTATTTAAATTTTTTTAACTACGTTAATTTCTTTAGAGAATGAATTTTTATCCATATTACTTACTTTTAAAAGAGGGTCTAATTTATTTATATCTAAAAAAAAAGGATAATCAAATTTATTAAGGGAATCAAAAGATTTTAAATATTATCGGTAAAAAATCTATTATCAAAAGAATCAATAAATAAATCAATAATATTAAAATAAATACTTTTTAATTCATCATTAATATTTAAATTATTCTTAAAATTATGAGTAAAAAATAAATAGAAATCAAAAAATTTTAAGGTATAGTTTTTATCAATAGAAATTATTGTCATTTAAGTATTATATATATCAAACAGTTTTTGAATAAATCTTCAAATGTATTTGTCTTAATTATTTAATTTCTAACAAACAATGATGTATTAAATCAAAAGTTTTAGAAACATAAATCGTTTTGCATTATCATTAATTATTTTTATTAAATAAAATAATTTTTCAAATGCTAAATACAAGATGATTATATAGTCAAAAAACTTCGACGCTTCGGCCCTGTGACCTAAGGATATAACAAATTTTTTATTTTTAATTTTCGAAAAAGCATAATTTTTATGTAATTTAAAAAAAAGCAATGGTGTCGTAGTGACTACACCACCGATGGTGCAACAGCCGGGCTATGGTCCCGCATTTATTAACTTCCTTGATTGCATCATGTTGAAAAATTTATGAAGGGAAGAAAAAATATAAAAAAAATCTTTCCCTTTACTTAAATTTTCAAGACAATCTTTTACAACAAGATGCAATCGGTTGTTAAAGCAATGAATATACGGGGCATGGTGTTCAGCTATTTTGTTTAGAAAAACTTGAACATCACCTTTATCCCCGGGCATTACGTTCGCCCCATCGTAAAATTGTGCTATCAGGTTCTTTGTTCTAGATTATAATCTAACAAAAGATTGTTGACAAGTGAGAAAATTTCTCAGGCATCAGATTTATGAATTGCTTTCACAAATAAAAACCTTTTTGTAAAATCAAATTTTTCTATATATCTAATAACAATAGAAATATAATTACTATGTATTTTGGAGGGAGGGGGGGGGGGGCAAACATAGAATTACTATGTATTTAGGGGGAGGGGGACATAAAATTACTATGTATTGGGGGGGGGGGGGGGGGCAATTAAGTTTTGGGGTGGGGCGCAATCAAAAACTTTTGGGGGGCAATGCTCCCCCCCCCCTCCCTCAAAAAAAAGGGGTTTAGAATCGTGCCTGATTTGGCCCCTTCAAGCAGCTAATGGAAATGTTCATACCTTTTTTAAATTTTCCTTTAAAAAATATTTTTATATTGTTTATACCAGGGTTGGGCACAATCTAGATAGAAAACAATCTAGATATAGATAATAGATCATAGATAGTATCTATTATCTACAGTGTCTCCTACTCCAGGGGGGGGGGGGGGGGGGGTAGTAACCAAGCGGTTCCAAAAAAACGGCTGAAGGGATAGGCATAGTTATGGGGGGAATTTGAATAAATTACGAAGTTTGTTTTATTATATTAAAATGCAGATCAAGAAAAATTTGAAATAATCATTGAGGATACCTCTAAATTTTGTAAAGAAAACAATGTTGATTTTAGTTTAAAACAAAAACGCGGCGAGTTGGACGTAATCAAAAGGTAAAAATAGTATATAATTCATAGCTACCGTATTAAAACATATTTTAAAGCTTTGGATCTTATCTTGATGCAATTTCAAGAAAGATTTAATGACGATACTTTACAATTTTATAAAGGAGTCTCGTATTTTACCACAGCTTCATTTAAATAAATGAAGTAACCCCCGAGATTTTGCCGAGGGGGGTAGCTTTTCCATGAATTTTGGGGAGTAGGAGACGCTGATTAACTATGATCTTCATTTTTGGACAACTATCTATCATCTTTGATCTAAATAGTTTTTTTTGCAAATTATCTGTATCTATTATATTTTGGCATAAAATAAATCATAGATAAATTAAATTTTTATCGAGCCTGAAATTACCCTATCGTTCCATGAGTGAAGATTTTTTTGGTTATGAAACTGACAACAATAGAGATTTGGGTATGGTTGAACTAGAAGTTTTAAATTATATTAAGCTTTGGATCTTATCTTGATGCAATTTCACGAAAGATTTAATGACGATACTTTACATTTTATAAAGGAGTCTCGTATTTTACCACAGCTTCATTAAAATAAATGAAGTAAACCCCGAGATTTTGCCGAGGGGGGGTAGCTCTTCCATGAATTTTTCGGAATAGGAGACGCTGATTATCTATGATCTTCTTGGAAAACTATCTATCATCTTTGATCTAAATAGTTTTTTTTGCAAATTATCTGTATCTATTATATTTTGGCATAAAATAGATCATAGATAAATATTTTTATCGAGCCTGAAATTACCCTATCTACTCGTTCCATGAGTGAAGATTTTTTTGGTTATGAAACTGACAACAATAGAGATTTGGGTATAGTTGAACTAGAAGTTTTAAATTATATCAGAGATTCTTCGAGTGAAATCAAAGCACTTGAGTTATATCCTTTAACTAAACCAATTTTCATAAAATGCAACTACATTTTGCCATCATCTGCTCTCGTCGAACGATTCTTTAGTCTCACCAACTTAGTTTTTACTCCTAACAGGCAAAAACTTTCTGATGAAATGTGAGAAAAATTAGTGCTTTTTTAAAAAAATAAATTTTTGTCTTTTTATTTATCTTATAATATTGTGATATTACCTATATCTTCATTTTTATCCTTTTATATTTGTCACAACAATTAATCATCAATATATCATTTCTTTATTATTATTATTATTATTATTATTATTATTATTATTATTATTATTATTATTATTATTATTATTATTATTATTATTATTATTTATTATTATTATTATTATTATTATTATTATTATTATTATTATTATTATTATTATTATTATTATTATTATTATTATTATTATTATTATTATTATTATTATTATTATTATTATTATTATTATAATTATTATTATTATTATTATTATTATTATTATTATTATTATTATTATTATTATTATTATTATTATTATTATTATTATTATTATTATTATTATTATTATTATTATTATTATTATTATTATTATTATTATTATTATTATTATTATTATTATTATTATTATTATTATTATTATTATTATTATTATTATTATTATTATTATTATTATTATTATTAATATTATTATTATTATTATTATTATTATTATTATTATTATTATTATTATTATTATTATTATTATTATTATTATTATTATTATTATTATTATTATTATTTTTTTATTATTATTATTATTATTATTATTATTATTATTATTATTATTATTATTATTATTATTATTATTATTATTATTATTATTATTATTATTATTATTATTATTATTATTATTATTATTATTATTATTATTATTATTATTATTATTATTATTATTATATATTAAAAAAAAAAAATTTAGCTGCAAATACAAACTTAAGTATGTTGTTTTTTAAAACCTAATTAAAATTTTTTTAAAATTTATCTATGATCTAAATCAATTTTATAAAAGCCAAATAGATACTATCTATTTTCTATGATCTATTTAGGTTTTCAAAATTAATCTATTATCTGTGATTTATTTTTTAGAATTTCCAATAATCTATATCTATTATCTACATCATTTTTTGATTATCTTTGCCCAACCCTGGTTTATACCTATACTTTTATATATTTGCATCAACTATTTTTTATCAATAAATCAAATAGTAGAATTAATTTTAGATACCCTAAATCCTTGTTTTATTAAGTTTTATAGGGAAAAGATAATTTAAAAGTGTATACATTTATGTGTAAAAAGCATGAGAAGTGAAAATGGAGAAAGTTTTAGCAACTATGTTGCAACCTTTTGGGATATTAAATGCTCAGGGAAAAAAATAAATTAGAAAATCTTACACTCTTTGGGCAATATAAAAAAAATTTAGCTAAGAAAAATGTTATATTTTATTTTCTGTAGGTGCAAAAGCTAAAAACTAGCATTAAAAGTCTATACCTTTATATAATTTAGAAAAAACTCTTATTAAATTTTTAAAATTGAATTTAAAGCATAAAATGGCTAATTTGTTTTAACGCATGCGCATTTTTAATTTTGGAAATATGCCCCAATTTTTATTTATTATAGACTAATATAAGTTATCATTAATGAATGTTGAAATTTTATTCACAAAGTAGAAAAAAAATCGAAAAATTAAAATTTTTCAATTTTTCATATTACAATAAATAAATCTTGTCAATAAATTAAATGTATGGCTGCGGCTAATACTTTTTTTAAAATTGTAAATAAAACATTTCTAAAATAAAAAAAATTTAGCGGCTAATATCGAAAAATGAGAATAGGGTTTTTGTCGTTTTAGGATATGCTTAACAAAATATTTAAAAAAAAAAATTTTTAATTTTTTTAATTTTTTTTTCACACTAGCCGCCTCAATGTTATTCAAATGCGGGCGATTTTTTTTCGGCTAAACTTTTTTTTCCACTCCCAGCCTATTAATATAATTAATCAAATCGTGTAGGTCGGGTAGAACATTTTATGAAAAATTCTTAGAAAAATAATATTATGAAATGAAAAATTATTTTTAGTTATTATTCACCTTACAAACTAGATTTTTGTTAAAAAAAATAATTTCTGTCATTTTTATACAATACAAACATTTTATAGGGCGCGTTTAGACTCGTTTTATTTTTTTGTAAAATTTAAAAATTTTTACGAATTTCGAATTTTTTTAAATTTAATTTTTTTTTATAATATTTTAAAAAATTTTCTTTCAGAAAAACCATAATAATGCTAATAACAAACATTGACGACTTTTTGTAAAAAAGCGTTCAATGTCAAAAGGTAAAAAGTTCAAAATTTTTAATAATTTTTAAATTTTTTAAAATTTTATTTTTTTTTTTTTTTAAATTTTTTTAAAACTTTTATATCAGAAAAACTATTTAAATGCTAATAACAAAAATTGGCGACTTTTTGTAAAAAAAACGTTCAATCAAAAGGTAAAAATTTTTAAAAATTTTTAAATTTTTAAAATTTTTTAAAAAAATGGACTGAGTCTGAACGTGCCCTAATATGTAAAACTATTTTGAAATAATAACAAAAGGAGTTTCAACTTTTTTCAGTTTAAATTTACTTTGCGGCAAATGGTTGAAATTGAGAGTGCGGGGTCCATGGACCCTAATAAAATCTAGTTTGCTAAACAAATTTTGTGACCAGATTTTAAATTTGTTTATTACACTGGACAACAAAATTTGGACGACCCTAAGCATCATTTATGGCAACTATAATTTTTGGTCAAGTTTTTGGCGCTTATCACGAATATGAAATCAGAATTTTAGCCAATGCCTCAGATTTTTAGTTATTCGGTGTCAAAGTAAAGATTTTTCAATTTTTGGGGTATTTTGGGCTTCTATATCCTAAAACCTATAAGTAGTAACAAAAGTTTAAAAATATATTTAGATAACGAAAACATTCATTATTAACGTAAGGGGTTTAAATTTTTTTTGAATATTTAATTTTTTTTTTTTTATATTTATTAAATTAGTGGTTTTTGTCATAAAAACCGTTTTTTGATCCTAAATAATTGAAAAAAAATTGCTAATAATTTTAGGTAATAACCTTTTTTAGATATGTTTTTTATAAGGAATATGAATATGCCAATAAGTTTTTTGTAGAATTAATAGTAAAAAAAATTTTGTAAATTTTTTTCTGAACTTTGGACGTGGTTAAAAAAAAATTGGAGGCATTGAAAAAAAAACTAAACCCGGGATCGTTATCGCAAGAAAATTATCTACAAAACCCTCAAAAAATCCTTTATGTTGTTTTTTTTTGTTGTCCAGTCATATATATTTAAGAAAAAAGTCACAAAAAGTTGGCCCATATTATATAACATTTTTGAAGATATTCAAAATTCTAGATGTGTTGTGGGGTCCGTATGGACTAGTGTTCTCAGTCGGGACCCGAAAGCTCGAATATTTGACGGGCGGGCCGAGCCGGTTTATTTAATTTCAGATTCGAGCCTGGCTGGGCCGAAAATTTTTGATGTAAAATTCGCCTATTTGTTTGTGCTATAATTATTGCTAAAATTAGCTAGAAAAGTAGATTGACGTTTTATCAGAAAAATGAAAATGATTAGTGAGTATGTACGAGACCGAGTGATTCGCCAAATCCGGTCTCAGCTTAATTTGACAAAAATACACTTCAAAGGTAGGGAAGATGATCACGATTTTAGAACCAAGGACAAAATTACAACTTATATAAACCTTCCACCACAAGACGTAGATAATCAAGCTCTTTTGCAGTGGTGGGAAAACAATAAAAAACGTCTACCAAAGTTAAATATTAATGCAAAAATCTTTGCCACTCCTGCAAGCTCCTGCACCGCAGAACGTACCTTTTTAAGAGCCCTTTAAGTATTTACCAAAAGGAGAAATTTTTTTGGCCAAAAAACTAGATTATATAATTTTTTTATATGATTACTTAAAATCAAATGATGCTCTCATTTATAATTCCAATAAAGCTAATTTGATGTTTAATTGTTAGTAGTATTAACAAATTTTGGGCCGATCTTTATAAATTTGGGACCGGGCCGAGCCGAGCCTCTTGTAGAAAAATATAAAACAGGGCCAGGCTAAAAATAATTATTCTCATTTCGGGCAGGGCAACACGTAAAAAATTTTCGGACGGGCCTGGCCTTAAAAATACGGCCCATTTAAAACATTAATATGGACCTGACCCCCTAGTGCTGATCGCGGTAAGCAATACAAAAATATGGTGTATGTTATATACTACTCGGAAAGTATGCCTTGTACAAACTTGTAATTTTTTTCTACATCTCTAGTATTGTAATATCATATAATATTATATTTAAAATAAGAATGAGTTTAGTTAATTATGTTTAAATACACTAATTTTCTGGTTTTTAAATTCGACATTAAATACGTATCTACCTTTATTGATCGGACTTAAATTGCATTTAGTTTTTTTGTAAATTATAAATGAGAGACATCAATAAATAGCATTTTTAACGCCTATCATTTGCTTCGTAATGCTTACATAATCATTTATTTTGTTTTTACACTTATTTTTTGGATAAAAATAAACG
Source organism: Acutogordius australiensis (assembly GCA_030555515.1). Lineage (NCBI taxonomy): Eukaryota > Metazoa > Nematomorpha > Gordioida > Gordea > Gordiidae > Acutogordius > Acutogordius australiensis. Next base: position 30,848,033 of record CM060243.1, read on the forward strand.
TGGCCTATAATTTCCGAAGCTTTCTAAATTTAACTGCCAAAATCTGGTGCTAATAGACAAGTTGTTTTACTTATTTAAAACTTCAATCTCTGCTTAACCCACGATTGGGTAAGTGGGTGATATACTTCAATACTTTCTAATAAAGTTTATCTTTCAGACAGGCGGACAATCATGTTTAAATTTATATCATTAAATAAGTTAATTGTTGTTAACTAAAAACATCAAAAAATTTAATAAATTAATGTATTTTGCCGCATATTTATTTTAAAAGTGTATTTAAGATGTCCAGAAGCCATACTATATCTTTCCTGCTTAGGACACGTGCAAAGTGAATTTTTATTTTGGTGAATAAAATTTTGACAAATATTATTTTGTAAAAAAACGCAAGTTTATAAAAAAGTTGCCAAGTTTGGTTTAGGCCGTTCAGTGTAAAATTTTCATCTTTTGACAATTAACGCATTTTTACAAAAAGTTGCCAATCTTTGTTATTAGCATTTAAAAAGTGTTTTTAGAATAAAAGTTTTTAATTGAAAGAAAAAATAAAATTTTAATAAATTTTAAATTTTTTAAAAAATAAATAAGTCTGAAAGCGCTAATATACACATAAAATACTTTTTCTAAAATAAAATTTTTTTTTAGATTTTGAAAAAAGTTTACAATTTTCATAATTTTACATAAATACTTTGCACGTGTCCTTAAAGCCTTTTATATTAAGTTGCCTTCTTATGCATCTGATTTAAAAAATTTATCTTCTTATACAATATATAGCTATGTATATATAGAACATCATACAGGTATATTATAAATGAAATAAGTAATTTGCTAAGAATATCAAATTTCCGAAAGCTTGAAACATTTATTATCAAATATATAGCATTTTTTTAAGCAATTTTTGTGCGCGTTCAGACTCGGTTCGTTTTTTTAAAAAATTTTAAAATTTGTAAAAATTTAAAAATTTTTACCTTTTGACAAACGCTTTTTAAAAGTCTCCAATTTTTGTTATTAGCATTTAAATAGTTTTTCTGAAGGAAAAAAGTTTTTAAAAAATTTTGAAAAATTAAATTTTAAAATATTCGAAATTTTTAAAATTTTTCAAAAATTTGAAATGAATCTGAACGCGCCCTTATGTAATTTAATTTAAATTATTAACCTTTTTTACATTTATTTTTACATGTCTTCTTTCAAAACTCAAGCTTGCAAAATTCGATATAATAGCATTGAAATTAGTTATTTCTATAATTTATATGTTAAACTTTGTAAAAATGTTTTACCATTCTAGAAACATAATTTATGCGCTTTTTGCAACGTAATTATATGTCAATTTGTTTCTGTATTTCGCTGAATCAACAAAAAAGTATAAATCGGAAAAAATGCATTTATATTTCAATCAAAAAACAGGTAATACTAATATTTTAAATATAAATACTTCCTGAGATTGAAAAGGTTGGACGATTGTCCCTCACAAAACTTCGTGTAACTTTTTTTACCCAACCGCGATGCTATTAATTATAAAAAATTCGGCGTGCCTCTTTGCTACCTCATAAATATAGAGGGGAATAGTTAAGCGGTTAAAAATTTTTTTATTAGTATACATTTTTTAAACTTCTTTAAACCGCGATTGGTAGAGTGAAAGATTTGTAACGCGAATGCTATAGTGGGGTCCATACGGACCCCACTTTTATAACTTTAAAAGGTTTAAGCTATGATCTTATTTTTTTAATATTTTGAGAGAGATACGTGTTCTTTAATTTTAAACTAATATAGGTTTTCATTAACCAATATTGCAAATTTTATTTGACACAAATAAAATTTCATAAATAAAATTTTTCTTCTTTCTATATTACATTAAATAAATCATGCCAATAAATTAAATTTCTCGATATTATTAATCGTGTCTTTAGGTCGGGTAGAACATTTTATGAAAGATTCATGAAAAAAAAAATAATATGAAATAAAAAATTATTTTTGGCTATTATTTACCTTAAAAACTAGATGTTTTTTTAATAAAAAATAAAATAATTCCTATCATTATTTTATATAATTAATATGTATATCACGAAATAATACCTATAAAATAGGTTGCAATTTTTTTAGTTTAAATTTACATTGAGGCAATATCATAGCTTTTAACATAGAAATTGAGAGTGTGGGGTCCATGTGGACCTTAATAGAATTTCTAATTTCTAAACGAATTTTGTAAATTGCTACTTTTGTTTATTATATATTTAAGAAAAAAGTCACAAAATTTTGGCCAATAATATATATTATATTTGAAGATATTCAAAATTTAAAAAGTGCTGGGGTCCATGGACCCCACAGTGTCGCGGGTTAAAGGTAAATTTTTACATATAATTAATTGAAGAAAATTTCTTAGTTAACTATTTATTATTGCAATAAGGGGGCTGGGTTGGAACTTATAAGTAAGAAAAATCTAGAGAATGCTTGAAATTAATATAGTTGTAGTACTAATTTAAAACTTTATGAGTTTGGGCCATTGCCAAAATATTTGAGTAGGACTTTGGATGAGGTTGGGCCGATAATTTATTTATTGTTCAAAACACGAATTTTTTTTTGCGTCTAAAAAAAGTTAAATCATAGTTTCATTATAATTAAGAGCTATATATCAACTCGGCGGGCAAGGTGTTAAAATTCAGTTAAAGAAAAAATAAACGAAAAGAAAACTAAAAAAATTTGTTTGTTTTAATGTTCTATCTTTTTAAAAGACATAATTTCTTTTTTGTGGTATCGTACGGCTTAAATAAAAATATTTCTGCGCCAGCATTAATAATCCTCTTTTACGGACGCGCCCAGAATTTTTTTTAAGGAGGTGGGGGAGGAATGAGGAATGGAGTCGACATGGCAATATTTTGGGAAAACAATGGGGTAAGGTATGTTGTAAATAATTTTTATTGCATTTCTAAACGCTTTACGAGATTGAACATTTAGCCAAATGGGCATTGGTGTAACGAGGGAGAGGGGGGAGGTTGGTACACACCCCTCTTTGCTTTAATAATTAATCTTGTGAAACGTTTAACAATGCAATAAAAAATGGCAGGACAAAACACACAACATATTTTATCCGTGTTGTTGCTCATTTGATTAACATTAAGGTGCCTAGTGTAAAAAAATTTAATATTAAAAATTTAATGCCCCTTTTTATTTCTATGCCATAGGGTTTTAACCGGGCCGTGATATTTTGGCATGGCACACCCAGCATATTTTTTCACCTAGGCTGGTTTTTTATTTTAAACCGCTCCGCCAAAAATACGGCCCGGAATTTTTACATTGCAGGATATAAATTTTTTATTTCAAAATTATTGATAAAATACAAAGTATATAATTTTTTTAATAATAATTCAAAAATGAGGCAAAATAAGTAATAAAAAATCGGCCCGACCCGTTTTAAATTTCGAAGGCCGGGCCGGTTTTTTTTTGGGCAAGCTGTCACCAGGCAGGGGCTTTCAGGTCTTTACTTTGATTTTGAGAACTTTCAGACCTAATTTTTTTTCCAGAAAAAAATGAATTTATCAATTATATTTTCCAACCCCTTAATTACAACCCGTATTTTTTAAATTTGTCTATTAGTTTTAAAAAACCATGGTTAATTTGGCCCGCGATTAGCACTGTGGGGTACATACGGACCCCAGGACAATTTTGAATATTTTCAGAAATATTATATATTGTAGGTCAAATTTTTGTGACTTTTTTTATAATATATAATAAACAAAACTAGTAATTAAATTTTGGTCCAAGTCTGATAAAAAAAACTTGTTTCAAATTTTTTTAATTAATCCATTATAAACCATTAACTCATTTAAGTCAAAAACGAAAAAAAAAATTTTTTTGTATGAAACGCAAAGCGTAAAAAAATTGATTACCTCCGCTTTTTGCATTTTAGGCTATTCATACCAAGTTGGTATGAAACGCAAAAACTCATTTAAAATGAAATGACTTCGGCTTTTTCCATATAAAGAATTTGCGTTTCATACCCACCCTAAAAAACAGATTAGGAAGCCTTTAAATTGTTATTAGTGCTTACTTCGACTTTCTTATTATTTTAAGTTATTTTTCCACTATTAAAATTGCAGTATGTGCCGGTTAAAGTTCTATATGGTAGATGGTGAATATGATTACGCCTTTGGTCCAGGAGCAAGATTATAAAATATTTATCTTAATTAAAAAATGCTTGATTTATTGACACCTTATAATTATACTAAATATATAAAAAAAAATTCAAAGATAACATGAAAAAAAACTTTACTCATAGGCCGTTTAATATCACATATTTTTTTTAAATAGTAAAGATATCAAACTTCTTTTGATATCCGTGTGACCTTGTTTGTTGCGTATAATTCTTGCAAAATCCTTCGTAACATAAAGAGAATAATGTTTAGGCGTGTTTAAGTTTAATTCGTTTAAAAAAAATTAAATTTTTAACCATAGCTTAGTGGCAAACATTCCTGTCTTACATGCACAAGATTTGGGTTCGAATCCGTGCACAGGATGCTATTTTCTTCGGAAAATATACATGTGCAACCACTTTGAAGCTATTGAATGGCTGCTTAGGCTGGGCCCTAAACGATGTGTCTACGAGCCTATGCTAAATATCAAGGTCAGCGAGCAAATGTTACTATTTAATCCGTCGTTAATATTAATTAATTTGCTCGGGTTAAAAGAGTCACCCTAAACTGGTATGACGTCCCTATAAGGTGGTATGGGGAACCTCAAACCCAATTGTTTTTAAAAATATTTGAAATATATTTGAAAATCTTTTTAAACTCATAAAAAATTAAATATAACTTCTTTTATTCTACCCTTAAAAATGTTAACAATTGAAACAATATTTTTTTAGTTTACAAAAAATAAATACTTCTCCTTCTCTCCGTGAAAAAAATCCTTTCTCTATAAAATCCAATGAATTTTTATTTATAAGGGTCATTATTCGTTTTACCTTATTTATATGTAATCCTATATTATATTCAGGAAGCACCTTAAACATGACCAAAACTAACAATATCTCACGAATGATGGAGATATTGCAATTGTTTTAAACATTTACAATAAAAAACTTGTCGAAACTTACCCAGGTAAAATTAATTTATTTAAAATTCAATTTTTTAGAGGAAAATTACAATTTTTTTATAATCTTTTTTTAAGTATTAATTTTATCATAAATCCAACATTTTTTGTATTAAATCTTCAACAATCGTATTCCTAAACTTAATTAACTTTATTTGCAACATGTGCTTATATAATTTTAGATGCATTGATCGTTATGGATACTCCACTGGGTGATATAAACGGAATGCGCTCAATCATTTATTATTTCAAGTGGGAAATTGTGACTAATACAAATAAGAGTTAAACTTTTGCACAGCAACTTGTGTTTCCAGATTTATAAACTTAAAATTTTATTATTTAAGGGTGCAATAAGCCATATTAAAAATCCTTTTACAAATATATTATAATTATTTTGTTTTAACTATTATCCTATTAATATCACAATTTATTAATATAGTTATTTATACAATAGGCTAAGTTCAAAGTAAATTTTCATATATAAAATGTTTTTTCTGTCATTTTTGTAAAATTATGTAAAACAGCTTTTTGTGCCAAGTAAATATTCACAATTTTAAATTGAAAATATTGCACTTTGAACGTAAAAACAAAAAGTACAACACATTTAAACTTACAATATATATGTTGACTTTATATAAATGTTACTGTATACAACATGTTTACAAAGTCGAAGACAATAAAAGGTCATAGTTTTTTACGTAATAAATGTATGTAGGGTCATAATTCTAGACTAATTTCTATTTAATATAGTTAGAAACACAGAAAGATTCATATAGATATCAACATTTGTTGTGAGATTTTCTCCAATAAGATTTTCGTATGTTAGTTGGGATGTCTTAGAATCAATCAGAGACTAGGTAGTATATCAGGCTAAAATATTTAACAATGATAAAGATTTATTTTATGTAGGGGCACGTTCAGATTTCATTCATTTTTGGGAAAAATTTCAAAATTCTTAAAATTTTATTTTTTTTATAATTTTTTATTAACTTTCTTCCAGAAAAATTATTTTAAATGCTAATAATAGATTGGCAATTTTTCATTAAAAGGGTGCGTTCAGACTCATTTCAAATTTTTGAAAAATTTTAAAAATTTCGAATTTTTTAAAATTTTATTTTTTTTTCAAAATTTTTTAAAAACTTTTATTTCAGAAAAACTATTTAAATGCTAATAACAAAAATTGGCGACTTTTTGTAAAAAAGCGTTCAATGTCAAAAGGTAAAAATTTTGAAATTTTTCAAAAAAACGAACGGAGTCTGAACGCACCCAAATGTGCACATTAAAAAATTATAAATATTTTTTAAAAAATTGAATGAAGTCCGAATGCGCCTCATAAAAATTATAAGGTTTGTTCACAATGTACAATGTTTTGATCTAATTTATTTTAAATGCCATAATAATTTGTAATTTCAATGACCCTAAAAACGCCAAATCCTTAAGTCATATGTTCATGTCCTAACTTATCAAATATAAAAAAAAATTTTACCTGTAGAGATATAGAAAAAACATCATTATGTGGAATCCGAGCTTACTCCACCCCTCGATTTGTGCTTGTTTAAGATATGAAGTATTTAAGACTGTTGTTGGGTCATGGATTCCAAAGGAACTCATAAGAGGCCTTTTTGTGTATCTATTAAAAGAATGATATAAAATTTCTCAAATTTTTGTAATCTTAATAAAACCTAGCCTTGTCTAGTCTCTTTAAATTTAATTTAACCTAAGAAATATAATTTATTAAATATTGAAAATTTAATATACATCAGGTCCACTTGCGTATATACTTGAAAAGGATTTGAGGCTGGGCCTTTGATAATTTTACTTATAATAAATTACGTATTTTGACTATAACACCCTATTTAAGACTTTCTTTTATCTGTCCTCTTGTTTTAGCCAAATTTTACAAAAATAACATTTTAATTTGCCTTATTTAGTTTTTAAAAAATATAAATATAAGATGATTATTTTACATCAGCTGCCAACCAGGTTGATAGGGTCAAAATTGTTTAAATATAGTGTTAATCTTAGAAATTAGAATAAGTCTATTTTGACTATCACCAAAACCTCATATTTTGACAACCGTCAAAATCCCATATTTTGAGTTGAACATTTTAAACTAAACTAATTTAAATGGACGAATTGACCAAACCTTTGGAATTCAAATGGAAAAAGAATTCGAAGATGTTAACCGTTACAAACACTATATAATGGCCTTTATTACGACTTAAATACACTTATAATATTTTTATTTTCCTTTTTATTTTATTTTAATAAAATAAATATTGGTGTCAGAAAACACCTTGTCGGAGGCGTCCGACAGAACCCACGCAGCCCTTAAACTTGGCCACCCCTGACAACCGCTTAACAAACAAATATTCACCGTTCCAATCCTGTAAATAAAATTTTATGCAAGATGTTAATTCTTTATCAACTAAGCTATTCACAACAGTATGTAAAACTCAATTTAATATTTTTATCATTGATGACGATGTTTTTCACTAAGTGTACGTATTCACTACAATGTAATGGAGTCGAGACTCTCACCACAATGGTCCTAGTTTCGTCTATTTCGATAAAAGTTGCTAGCATTAATGATTAAGAAATTTTTGCATGAGATAAAGCCACCTTCCTCTCCCTCTCCCCCTTCAGAGCATAAATTGTTTACGTTAATTCTTCCTGAACCCATCTATTCACAACGATATGTAAAACTCTATGCATTTTATATAACAATAAATGATGACGACAATCCTCCCTAAGCGTAACTATTCACTACACATAATAATTAATTCGAGGTCTGCGCCACAATGGCCCTAATTCCGTCTGAGGCAGATACTAGCAATAATGACATTTGCAGATAATTTTGGCATGAGACACAGAATGATCCCAATGTGATAACGCCCAATGCGACCATATTTAGGACAGAGCCCTATATGACAACGCCCATTGCGACCATATTATGGACAACAGAGCCCTATATGACAACGCCCATTGCGACCATATTAGAGAGCAGAATCCTATATGATAACGCTTGCGACCATATTGAGGACAGCGAGGTTGCCAATTGCGCGCTTTATGCTGACGCCAGCACCCGCATAAGTATTTAAAAGGAACTATTAAAATGTAACCATAATCTGCCTCTTTTCGGCCAACGATACCTCATTTGCATTAAACGATAGCTGGTGACTGATAACCTTTCAATGTCCAATAATCACTCTTCCGATCATTTCAATACTGCCATTCACGTCGACCTCAATGCCACACAGCTTAATCTCAATCAAACTTTAATAATGGAGCAAAAAAAAACGGACGTGTTAATCTGAGAAATTAGAATAAGTCTATTTTGACTATCACCAAAACCTCATATTTTGACAACCGTCAAAATCCCATATTTTGAGTTGAACATTTTAAACTAAACTAATTTAAATAGACGAATTGACCAAACCTTTGGAATTCAAATGGAAAAAGAATTCAAAGATGTTAACCGTTACAAACACTATATAATGGCCTTTATTACGACTTAAATACACTAATATTTTTATTTTCCTTTTTATTTTATTTTTATAAAATAAATATATAGGAACATAAACAATCTTTTTCAAATCCTTTGAGTGTAAAACTCCAAGACTATAATTCTTAAAACTTAACCTTGCAGGCTAAGGGAACAATTCCAATGGGGTACACAATCTTGTAACTTATGTGGTATGTCAAAAATTTAATACAAAAACAATATTGTATATGCCAATATATATAATAAAATCCTTTCAAACAATATCTGCTTCTTTTACACCATGGGCACTTTCAATACAATTAATTTTGCATATTGGCAAACTAAGAGCATGCTTAGCAATTTAAAAAAATTATTTTAATAAAATTTTAAAATTATGCTCTAATTGGTATAAGAATACCTGACAATATGATATCCTATCAAAGGAATGTTAAGTAGGAACAATATCCAATGGCCACCAATTAAAAGAAACATTGAAGAAAAAGCATGCAAAATGTATTCAGGTAAAACTAACTAAGAAAATCAAAAACAAATCTTTTACTGGATTTAAGGATTTACATTGATCAATAGGATTTTTAAATTCATTTTTGAGTTCATCAAACACAATCACCTATTAATTATAAAATTAATAAATTACGTGAAAAACAGTAAGAAAAACTAATATCAGGCATGATATTAAAGCAAAAATTAATGACCATAAAAAAAGATCCATAAAACTAGCACATCAGGGTGCACAGCCACATGTTTTATCAATTAAAAGGCTACAAAGGGCGCGTTCAGACTCACTTCAAATTTTGGAAAAATTTTAAATATTTTTTTTGAAATTTTTTTTTTTAATTTTTTAAAATTCTTTCAGAAAAACTATTTAAATTCTAATTACAAAAATTGGCGACTTTTTGTAAAAAAGCGTTCAATGTCAAAAGGTAAATATTTTAAATTTTTCAAAAAAATGAACTGAGTCTGAACGCGCCCAAAAATAACAATAAATATTTAAAAATAAAAAATCCGCGATTAGCATTATGGGGGCCATATGGACCTTAGCACATCACGTCTTAAGTTTTGAATATCTACAGAAATATTATATGAAAAAGTCAAATTTTGTGACTTTTTTCTAAATATATAATAAACATAACTAGTAATTAATATCTGGTCACAACTATATCAAATTTTGTTAAAAAATTACTTTACAAAGGTTGATGTAGTTTGGCTTTTTAGAATACGCCTATTTTTAAGGTTCTAATTTTTTAATATTTTTTTATACACTAGCCACCTTGATGCTAATTAAATATTAATTTTTTTGATGCTAAAGCCAATAAACGGTAGAATCCTCGAATCAATACTTTCTTATTAAAAAATCTTTAGGTTAGAGATATGTTTAACGTGTAAATTATTATGAAAAAGCCATGCGTAGGGATATGTTGTTATAGCCTAACTTATTGCATTTTTAAACGTTAAGCAAAGGGAGAGGGGCGGCCGCGCTTTAACTCTCGGTATACACTAAACACATATAACTTATACATTGATGCAGCATTAAAAACGGTTTGTTTAGCGTTTTAAATCTATTTAGATTTTTATTCGTTCATAAATATTAACTCATGTAGAAGTAAATTTCTTGCTCGCAAGATATTATTTTTATTTAAAAAAAAGTGGTTGTTCCGGAATATATTGCTTTATAAAACTATTGTATTATTAAATAGCCGTCGGACGCATTGACTTGGCTAGGCCCTATTTACAAATATGGCTGGAAAATTATATGTTGCAAGCTATAATTCTTTGCCTTTTAATATTCACAAAATACAGAGTGTATAAAGTAGTAACGTTCTTTTTGGCCTCAAAATAAATTAGTTACAAAAACAAAATAAATTACAAATTTAACCCAGCCCCAGGGCCCGTTCCGGTCAGACTCGTTCGGGGCAAGCCCGCGGCCCAGCGAGCTTTGAATCAATTTTTTTTGTATTTTTTGTGAAATTTTCTCACAACGACTTTTTTATTTGAAAAAATTACATCTTATGACTTTAAACTTCTTTAATTGAGTA
>CM060243.1:30858849-30887490 GCA_030555515.1 Acutogordius australiensis
TACAGCGCAACAAATTTTTGAGAGTTATGAGCTAACTAAGGAGATTAAACCTGCCATCTTCGGGATTTTCAAATCCGTTTACCGTTTTTTCTAATCAAACTTATTTAGTCAGCTATAAACATTGAATATTTTAGAAATAATGACCAAAAATACAAAAAAAATTTAAAAACTAAACTAATTGAAATTTTTTTTTTGCATATTTACAACAGCTAAACTGTTAAATTCAAACTTTAAATAAAACTTTTATTAAAAACCGATAATATATCGTGTCGTATTTAAGTTTGGACGCTTGTTTTATCTAAATGCTGATGTAAAAGCTTGATATATAAAAAATTTTTATTTCTCATTATTTGATATGAGATATAAGTTACAAGGAATTTTTATATCTTAAATTTTTTCTTTTTAGGGTATTCTCAATCTCTCAATTTGGTCAAAAAAGGCCATATTTTCTATAAGGACGGATGTTAGGAGCCGAAGCCGGAAGAAACTAAGAAAAACGAAATATATATATGAAATAAGGCCAACATGGGGATAAATTCTTTTATGTTTTTATAAAATTCACGGTTGTGCCATTGAAATTTGTTTGTTTAATAAGCAAACGAAAATGATTTTTATAAGTTTGATTTTCTTCTCTAATTAAATGCAGCCCTGGTGATTTTTATATATAATTTATATCCTCGAGGTATGAACAGAGGTCAAAATCCATCGATAAGCGGATCCCTGGGCTCCATCGGGTCCGTCATGAAGAGCGTAGGTCCGAACGCAAGTGGCACCGTCACGAGGCGCAACAGTCTGCTAAAACGAATTGGTTCATCCATGTTTCAAAAAGGTTTGCACATTAAAACAATTAACACTTGCCGTGATAGAGTCAGCGGGGCGGAGGAAGGCAGCATGGCCTCACTCTTTAAAAAACATTTGATTTCGATGCTACTTTTTTTTAAAGGTAATTTTCAATTTGCCCCCCCCCCCCCCATTCCCACCCCTTTTAGTTAAAATAGAAGTTTCTTTATGCCCTGCATTGTAAGATGAAAGATGCACAATTTAAAAAATTGGCCCATCTCCTCCCTCTTTTTACAAAAAGAGCACTGAGCAAGGTTATAACTAAGAAAATTATTCAAATTGCTGTTTAAATCTGATTATTTTACATCTGATATGTATATATTATACCTAGGCCACATTCAAAATGAAGTTTTTTTTTTGTAAAAATAGATGATGATATGAATGTAATTCAAATACATACAAAGTCGTAATATATTTTTGACAAAATATACAATTAAAATATTACATTTATATGTAATTCAATGAAATAACAAAAATATAGTTAAAAATTTAAATTCAAAATATGATGCTCTAATGAAAAGAAGAGAACTATATGATTTTAGAAGTTAATTTCTAGGGTCATGTTTATAGCATATTTATGTGTCACACCTTTAATTGGGTCGGTTTTGCATTAATTTCATAAAAATTATGTAAGAATTGTGCTTAATTAATTTTAACTAATTAATTTTTCTTCTTTTTTTGTAAATTAACTTTTACAAAATCATATTTTCTTATTTGAGATTATATAGTTTTTCGAAAAATTTAGAAATTTTGATTTTGATTTTTCTTTTGTGTGTAAAAACATTTTCAATTTTTAAAAACAATGGCTTTTCAAAATTGTGTAAAATATACATATTTAACACATAAAATTCGAAGCGCTATAATTTGAGCATTTTGCACTGCCATTAGAGTTCCTTCCGGACCGTCAAATACCGCCCTGTCCGCCTGGGATATTTTTCAACTAATGCTCGGCCCGGCCCGGTAACCCGAGTTTACCCGGAATATATTGTATTTAACTTTTGGCTTATATATCAATAAAATAAAATGAATGTAGAAGTAATACTTTATATTGTTGATAAAAATTTATCATATTAGTTAACACTCATTAATAAGGCAACCAAAATGTAAAATATCGCCTCGGAATTCTTGTATTAAATTAAGGCTTGGCGGGCTTTAAGGTTACGACTTTAATCCCTAACTGGCACAAATGCGTATTTTTATGCAATTCGAAAAGAGTTTAGCCTCGATTTTTAAACTTTATGTCCTACCGATAGCTGGCTAAACTGAACATTCAATAACAATTATATTATCACTTTTTAAAAATTAGCTATGAAATTCTAGGGATAATCTTTTGGTATATAAATTTAATAATTTATTAAAAATTGAATATAACTGATGTTTAGCACAATTATTAGCAACTTTCACTACTTATCTTTGTCTCATCCAAAAGATGTAAAAATTGAAATGTACTTATTATGAGAATTATGATGTTATAGGTAAGAGAAAAGCCCCCGGTCTTAGCAAAACTAATTCGGAAGAGGTCATAGCCTTGATGAACAAAAAGCTCAATATTTTGGAACAAAGCCCATCAACTATGATTTCAACCAGTCACATGAACGAAACAGCCATGGATCAAATACCAAACACCCTTTCGGGAAAGGATGATAAGGTTTAGTTAATTAAAGCTACAAGTGAATGTAATCCTTAAATTGATGCCAGCTTACATGAGAACCGATATAAAATTTAAAGTTATTGGTCTTTTATGATTGACTTAAGAATAAGTTTGCAGGCATATTTATTAATTAATTAGATCAAAGCTACTATAACACAAATCGACAAATATTAATGTCAGAAAATTAAAGTTTTTGAAAACTAAAATGAATGGTTACCCATGATGACCTTATCTCATATATATTTTCCGTTTTTTGTAGTCTCTCTAGCCTTTGGCGATTTTGTTACGTCCATATCAAAAAATGGCCTGTCTTGAATAAATTGACAGATTTTGCGACCTCGAGAATACTTTAAAAAGAAAAAACTCAACAATTTTAATTTCATCTTAAAATGACTTATAACATATATTTTTTATTTCAAATAATGGGATATAAACGTTCTAAGTATATCAACCTCATAAATCAACATTTAGATAAAACAGGTCAACAAATATCAATGTCAGAAAAAATAAGTTTATAAAACACAAAAGCATACATCCCCAGTTGACTTTATCTCACATATATTTTCCGTTTTTCGTAATTTCTTCACCTTTGGGCTTCTTAGATCCGCTCATATCAAAAGAATGGTCTTTTTTGACTAGATTGACAGATTATACAACCTCTAGCATAGAATTTTTTTTCATATAAAGATTCCTTGAAACTTATATTTATCTCAAATAATGACAAATAAAAATTTTTAGTGTATCGAGCTCTTATATCAGCATTTAGACAATACAGAATATTTTGCATCCAAACTTAAATACGACAAGACATATGATCAAATTTAATAGTTTAGCTGTTGTGAATATGCAAAAAAAAATCTCTATTTATTTTTTTTGGATCTTTTTTTGTTTTTTTGACATTTTTATAAATTTTCATTTATAGCTGATTTACTAAATTTTATTAAAAAACGGTAAACGGATTTGAAATCTTTTAAGATGGCAGGTTTAATCTTTGTAGTTAGCTCACGAATCTCAAAATGTTGACCTGTATAATATATATGGCATCTCAACCTAAATACGACACAATATGTTGTCAATTTTACTGAAAATAATATTTTAAGTTTGAATTTAACAGCTTTGCTGTTGTGAATATACAGAAAAAAAATCAATTTATATTTGTTTTTGAATTTTTTTGTTTTTTTTAAATATCCTTAAAAATTTTTAATAATTTTTATCTGACTTACAAAGTGTGATTCAAAAAAACGGTAGTAAACGGTATTGATAATTCCTACGATGGCAGAATTAATATCTGTAGTTAACTCATAACTTTCAAAAATCTTTGACCTGTGCGATTCAGATTAATACAGTGTATACCTTTTTTTTGGTCTAACTTTTTAGGCCTGTAAAAAACTAAGACATTATATAAAATAAGATTTACCTAAATAGTATAAGGAAAGATTTAATAAATCTTTATTTAAGCAACAGCATCGGTCAAATTGGCCAATAACCCTCAAGATCAGAAACAAAATAAGGTCTCCTCAATTAAAATTTAGCCTGCGAGTGAATGAGTTAACAAATAACAACCACTCGTCTCACTCACTTTCATATCTTAGAGTTAACAGTTTAACTCAAGCGAGCTCACTCGCTTGCCCATTTGTTACTTTTAGCAAAGTGAAAGAGCTGACTCTTTTTATTTTGCTTTTTATTTGTTAATGCCTATTACCATTTTGGACCCCGAACATTTTATACCACAAATGTATGTAAATGTTGGAGCTTGACACTTAAAATTTTTATATTTAGATTAAAAATTGAAGTTACAGTTGATAATGTGGTACTTTAGAAATTTCGAGATCAAAAAACGTGACATTTATTTTTTTACTTTTGTTGATTTGTAGAACTATGAGAGAATATAAACCATTAGATTTACGGCTATATGGTTAGTTTACTACAGTTTTGTAGATTTCAAAAAATTTTTTAAACCTGTGAGATATAAACATGGTCGTAATCGCATAAAAGCTATCTTTTTTTATTAACTTGCTATAATGTAGATGTTGACACATCATCAAAAAGAGCATCGGGTAGCTAAACCGAATGCTAAGGACAATAAACATGGCCTTGACATCAATAGTCAACAAATTGGTTTAACGCCCAAATCGTCACCCATCGATGTAACTCGGCCCGCTAGTCCTTCCCTTTTCCCAGGCACCTTCTCCGAAGACATTTTTCGGCTATCACTTCACGAACTCAACAATATTCCACCTCTGCAGGTTATGGTGGTTAAATTTTGGTTTATTTTTATAACCAAGCTTTCAAACGCTACACTTTATTCTGTCATGAGAGAGGATTCTTGTGCATTCATATTGCGGCCTTTCTTACTTGCTGAAAATTTTGTGTTCAATAGTTTTGGGCAGCCTATTTTCCTGCTATATCATAAGATAAACAAAAGCAAAGTATACTCGATGCTCACATTATCATTTAAAAATGTTATATTCATAGGACAAACTAAAATAAAAAATGTTTTCAAAGGTATTTTAATTATATATTAAAGAAAATTAGAGGTCAATTAAAGCCTATTATTTTTTTTCTCATTTAATTATATTGCAAAATTCATCTTGACCCTACGCCCTGAATAATGAATAAAAAAAATATTTTTTTTATTTACTTTAGGATCCCAATAATACATTGAGCTTGCCTCAGGATCAGAAGAGAAAAGATTCGAACAGGTCGGATAACTCAATGGATTAGAACAGATTATTTAAAAAGATTGATATCTTTAAAACTTATTAATCGTGTTATTGTAGGTTTAAAATATGTAAACAAAATAGAGACCAAGAATATTGGTGACAACAACTAGGTAATCCCAATGCGCCTTTAGACTGTGTAAAATTAAAATTAATGGATCAGAACAGCTATTTGCAGTGAACAAGGTACATCAATGAAGCACTAGATTTGAAAGGCAAACAGATAAGATTTTTAAAGGGGTTTTTTAACAACAATTGGCTAATTACGACGACTTATTGCTGCCAAATTTAAAAATTACACTAATAAACACCTTGGCTAATATATAGCCTATTACGAGAAACAAAGTAAGGATTACTGTCAGCCGCTTTGATCCAGCTAACCAATTTATGCCGATTAACTTTCCATTTCTCTTTTATATATTATATTTTTACTTGCTTAGACTATGGCCATAGATAAATTAATATAATTATAAAAGCATTTCCCCAGAATTCTAGATTTAGGCTTTTTACATCTTCTTGTAGTTTAATAACCAATCCATAAACTTTATGGCTACACCCATTATAATAAAGAAATACAAAACTATGCAAAAAATTTGATAAACGTTAAAAAAGTGCAACTACAATCAACAATTTTTTGAGGAGTTAACTGCAGAGATCATACCTGCGGTCTTAGGGAATATCAAATCCATTTACCGTTTTTCCTATTCAAACTTAGTTAGTAATTGACAGACTCGTGTTGACAAAAACTGTGACATTGACGAATACTGGGGTCTAAAGGGGAAAGTCAGAGGCCTAGGTATTAATAGTGGCGTGTTCCGCGGGGGAAAAGACGGGAATTATTATTATTAGGGCCAGGGCCATTAGAGAATAAATACTTGTAGACCTTTATGTTTATATTAGGGCGAGGGGCATTAGGATAAAGAATAAATACTTGTAGACCTTTATGTTTATTTCAAACATTCAATTATTCAGACTTTTATATTTATTTTAAACAATTTATTAATTTCATTGCCTCAAAACATCGAATTCTTCATGATTACTCTCGGCACTCAGCCAACACAAAACAAATTCTTTTTTTTTTACCACAAGAAAACTACCACTAAAAAAACTAACTAAAAATATTTTTTTTATTCTCTTCAGCTTCGTGTGCGTTGGCACGCGCACGACAGTCAGGTATAAACATTGAAAAATTTAGAAAAAAGGTCAAAAAAACAAAAATAAATTGAAATTTTATTTTTTTTTAAACAATAGTTAACTGTTAAATTTAAACTTAAAATAATATCCATTAAAAATCGTGTCGTATTTAAGCTTAAACGCAATATATTTTGTATTATCTAAATGACGATGTAAGAGCTTGATTAATAAAATCTATTTTTCATTATTTGTGATTATAAATATAAGTTACAAGGAATTTTTATATGCAAAAAAGATATTCAAATTTTTTCTTTTTAGGGTATATTTAGATCTGTCAATTTGGTCAAAAAAAGCCATTTTTCGTTATAGACGGATCTAAGGAGCCAAAGACGGAAGAAATTAAGCAAACAAAAAATATATATGAGTTTAGGCCATCGTGGGGATGCATTCTTTTATGTTTTAATAAAAGTCACGTTTTTTACATTGATATTTGTTGACCTGTGTAATTTTAACATAGTTAATTTTTTAATACCTTTCCATATTTTAAAAAGTCCAAGACTGATTGTCGCCCTTTACGACATTCACTTTCCAAAGGTCAGTTAAAGCACCTATAATTAAATGTTACGAAACTAGCATAAAAAATATTTTACAAATTAAATTTGTTAAAAATATCAAACCACATGACTAAATATATTTTTCAAACCTGTGATCATTTTAAAAATTAAATTTTCAATTTTTATACAATTTAAATTTTTATGTGTGTAAGCGCGGTCAGACTTTATTCATTTCAAAAAATTTTTAAAAATACAATTTTACTAAACAAAAGAAATATTGGTATGATGTTGAAAAATATTTTGAGGATTGGAATTTTTCTAAAATTTTTGTTGAAATGATTCTTATGATTTGATAAAAATTTATCAATTTTCTAAACATATTTAAAACACATTGTTAAAAAATATTTTAAAAACAACGGTTTATAATTTTTAATAAAAAAAATTCAAATTTTAATAGTTTTAAATTTTCAGATTATTTTGTAGAAACGAGTCTGAACGCGCCTTGTAGTAAAAATGACCTGCTTTTTGAGCTAGTAAGTTTACAGATAGAAAGAGTTGAATAAAATTTAGATAAAAAAAAGTTTGATTTCCACTTTACCTACTGACACAAATTTTAATAAGTCTTTATAAAACGTTAATTTACCAATAAAAAAAAATGGAGGATAGGGTCACCATATAATATTAAAAAACCGCAAGCCAATAAAATAATTCCTTTGTCGGCCCCTTTATATAAAGATCTCCCCTACTCCAAACAATTTTTTATATGGTTTAAATATTGTAAAAATGGGACAGAAGTGGCAAAGAATTATGATGATGATGTTTGAGGACTCTACATATTAAATTTAAAACCAGGTCGTGAAACTCATTCTGCCAGCATTTTCACCTTGGACCAGGCTTGACCTAATACTTTATGAAATTTTTCGGCACAGCACGGCCTTAAATTAGGAATACGGCCCTGTAAAG
The DNA here is from genome assembly GCA_030555515.1 of Acutogordius australiensis. NCBI lineage: Eukaryota > Metazoa > Nematomorpha > Gordioida > Gordea > Gordiidae > Acutogordius > Acutogordius australiensis. The sequence goes on from CM060243.1 coordinate 30,866,712, forward strand.
CTATTAGATACAGAATGCTAAATTAATATCCTTCGTGTGTTGATAATTTTAATATAAACAAATTTTTTCATGATATAAATATTTTAATATATAGAAATAATAAGACCGTAACCTGAAATTTTTAAAATTTATCTTTGTTTTTGTGTAATTAATTTTTTATAACAGAAACTTCAGTTTTAAATACACTTTGCGGAACGTGACGATATAAACAAATTGTCAATTCTTTATTTATATATTAAATTGAAGGTTGGTTTTATAAAATTGGGTGCTACTTATTTAATAATTTAATTTTAGGTTTAGGGTTTTTCAAAATTAATAAAATTTTGTCATTTTGCCTGCAAAAACTATTTTCACCTTGCTTTCTTAATCTAACTTATTATGTTTAAATATAACCTGAAAATCTATAGAACATATTAACAAACAATTGATATTTTTTTGAATCACGGTCATTCCGATTTATTAATGTTAAAAATAAAAAATATAATTAAATATTAAATTTTTCGGAAACTATCCCTTTATCATAGTTTTAAAAAATAAATAAAAATAAATCAACATGTTGTATTCCAAGTGGAATTTTATATAAATTGATATGTTTTAAATGTGTTATGAATTAAGTCCCAAGACAATATTCCATTCTATTTTATTTATTTTTTTAAGACTGTGACGAAGTGATACATTCCCCGAAAATTAATATTTAAAAACATTTTTTGTTTTTTACGTTGTTCAATCGAAATGACAGTTAAGGGCACGTGCAAAATTAAAAAAAAAAATTTTTAGTAATAAAACGCAAATTTTTAAAAAGTTGCCAAATTTAATATATGCACATAAAATGCTTTTTCTAAAATAAAAATTTTTTGAAAAAATTTTGAAAAAAAAAAAAGTTTTTAAAATTTTCAGAATTTTCAAAATTTTACGATATAAAACTCACTTTGCACGTGCCTTAATAGGTCCAAAAATGATTAATTTTTAAGGGTTAAAATTTTTATGGGTCTTGTTGAAATGATTATCAACTATGTTTATATAGATTTAAATATCAACTTATCAAGCTTTTTGAATGTAATAATTAGAGCAACCGCTCCGAGTGTCAGAAAATATTGTAAAAACAATGGTAAATTATTTTCGATGTAAAAACTTAACGTTTATAGCACCAGTTCACCCTCAACTCCAATTGTTTTGCATGAGAATATATATTGTGCGGATGATCCGTTCGTAAAGCCCATTTAATTTAATGTTGGTTTCAAGTGGTGTTTTTTTTCCACAATTTTACAGACCTTTTACAATTCAAATAAGAATCTCCATTAAAAAAACACATTTTGCCAATAATATAAAACTTCTGTGGGAAACAAGTTTGAGCAGACCTTAGATAGCTTGTTTCAAAAATTTTTTTATTGAGCGTTTTACCTATATTCAGGCACGATTCTAGACCCCTTTGGGGGGGGGGGGGGGGGGGGGCAGTGCCCTCTTAAAAAAAATTTGAATTTGCCCCCCCCCCCCCCCCCCCCCCCCCCCAAAAAAAAAATACGTATAAATGTTATTTTTTCTTCATAATATAATTAAATTTGCTCCGCCAAAAATATCTAAATAATATTATTTTAAAAATATTTACTTTTTTTAAAAAGTGTTTCCATTCTTCAACACTTCGCTAGAGAGATCAAACTAACACAGAAATTATTTCTGTTGTTGTTAGATATATAGAAAAATTTGATTTTACAGAAAGCTTGGTATTTGTGAAAGCAATTTATAAATCTGATGCCCAAGAAATTTTCTCACTTGTCAACAACCTTTTGTTAGAATATAATCTAGAACCAAAGAACCTGATCGCACAATGCTACGATGGGGCGAACGTAATGCCCGGGGAAAAAGGGGGTGCTCAAGTATTTCTAAGCAAAATAGCTGGACATCATGTCCTGTATATTCACTGCTTTAACCACCGATTGCTTCTTATTGTAAAAGATTTTCTTGAAAATTTAAGTGAAGGAAAAAATTTTTTTGATATTTTTTCTTCCCTTCATAAATTTTTTCAACATGATGCAATCAAGGAAATTAGTTAATGCGGGACCATAGCCCGCTGTTGCCCCATCGGTGGTGTAGTCACTACGACGCCATTCTTTTTTTTTTACATAAAAATATTAAATACTCTTTCGAAAATTAAAAATAAATTTTTTTTTATATCTTCAGGTCACAGGGCCGAAGCGTCGAGGTTTTTTGACCATATTTATATTCATCAATTTATTTTTTTTATATTTATCATTTGAAAAATTATTTTATTTATTAAAAATAATTAATGATTAATTTCAATGCAAAACGATTTATGTTTCTAAAACTTTTGATTTAATACACCATTTTGTTAGAAATTAAACAATTAAGAAATACAAATACATTTAAAGATTTATTCAAAAACTGTTTAGATATATATAATACTTTTTTAAATGACAATAATTTATCTATGGATAAAAGAAAAACTAAACCTAAAGATTTTTCTGATTTTTATATATTTTCTACTCCTAAGTTTGAGAATAACACAGGTCAACAAATATCAATGTCAGAAACGTGAATTTTATGAAAACATAAAAGAATGCATCCCCATGATGGCCTAATCTCATATAAACTATTCGTTGTTTTTAGTTTCTTCTGTCACTCCTTAGATCCGTCTTTAACGAATAATGACCTTTTTTGACCAAATTGGCAGATCTAAATATACCCTAAAAAGAAATAATTTAAATATCTTTTTTGCATATAAAAATCCCTTGTAACTTATATTTTTATTCACAAATAATAAAATAAATTTTATTAATATACCAAGTTCTTACACCGGCATTTGGATAATACAATTTCGCGTCCAAACTCAAATAAGACACATATATTATCGGGTTTTAATGAAAATATTATTTGAAGTTTGAACTTAACAGTTTAAATATTGTGTATTTGCAAAAATGATTTCAATTTATTTTTGTTTTGAATCTTTTTTAGTTTTTTGACCTTTTTTCCTAAAATTTTCAATGTTTATAACTGACTAACTAAGTTTGATTAGGTAAAACGGCAAACGGATTTGATATTCCCTAAGATGGCAGGTTTGATCTCTATAGTTAACTCATAACTCTCAAAAAATGTTGACCTGTGTAATTTAAATAATAATGATGAATTAAAAAGTATTTATTTTAATATTATTGATTTTTTTATTGATTCTTTTGAAAATAGATTTTTTACCTATAATATTTATTTAGAATCTTTATATTCCCTTTATAAATTTGATTATCCTTTTTTTAGATATAAATAAATTAGAGCCTTTTTTAAAAATAAGTAATATTTATAAAAATTTAATATTTAAAGATATTGAAAATTTTTTATAAGAAAATTTAATAATTACAAAGAATGTGTTACTAATGATTTTGTTAAATTTTTATATTACAAAGATGTTTTCTAATCTATTTAACATTTTTTCTATAAGTTTGTTATTTGGCTCTTTAACGTCAAGTTGTGAGGCCACATTTTCTCCTTTAAGAAGGATAATAACTTCTAGTAGGCTGGCAAGTGACCTGCGTAAAGGTGATTTGGTTCTTCTGGGACACGAAAAATCATACTAGGGCGTTGAATTATGATGAATTTTATAATTTAATCAAAACAACCCTAGCATAAAATTGTTATATTAATAAAATACACTGCTCATAATCAGCTAATAATTGCTTACTATATTAAGACATGGTTGCAAATTTTTTTTATGCGCATTTAACGTTTATGTTCATGTTTTATTTATTTTACCCTAATATTAATTACTAGTTATATATAACCAGTGTTTTTTCATATATATTTTTCCAAAGCATACTTATACAATTTGTTTTCATGGTAATCAATCTTATTTTACTATTCATTTTCTAAAATCCAAAGTTTTATATAATTCATTTTTATCATTCATATATATCATATTTTTAATTTTCATGCGCATTGATATCAAATGATAAAATTATACATATAATTAAATTCCAAATCTCATATCTTTTTTAGCAATTGTTATTAGTGAAAACAATTAATTTTAATTCACATATCCAATTTATAAACGCAAGAACATGGGTTCAATTGTTGTACATGTATATTTTTTGGGCTAATTTTGCCGCCGAAGGCGGCAAAAAAAAATTCTGCCCCCCACGAGTTTTTTTTGCCTCCCCCCCCCCTCACCCAAAGTGGAAAAGCTAGAATCGGGCCTGCCTATATTTTTAATAAACAAAATATTTGGAAAACCCTAAACATTCTTTTAGAAATAAATTGGTTAAAAATACGCCATCTAAACATGATATCAATATATAAAAAGTATATTTGTCTAAAATCGTTACAAAGAAGTAACAGCTCTTTCGAAAGGTTTTACTAAGGAAGCGATGATGAAAACATGTTAGAAAATATACAATTACGTATTATTTTTATTCAAAATGTTATAAATAAAAATTTTAAGTTGGTCTTTTTAAAAAAAATTAATTCATTAATAAATTACTCTTTTAGCTTAGCTACCGGGCAAAAAGCAATTTATCACTGCGCTATCGCTAAAAAAAGATATATATTTTTCCGCGCTTGTATGTCCTTCTCTGGTATTTTAATCCTTCGGGAATTTGGACAAACCTAATTTTTAAATTTTTTTTTAGCGCGCTATCCAACTATATACCATCTTTGTTAAAAATATCTTAAAAGTTACGAAATTGCCGTATATGTTTTTTAATATATTTCTCAAATTTTGAATTAAATTTTTTGATTTTGAGATATAGATTATAAACGTGAAATAGTTTCTAAAGATCACCCATGCATAAGCATTTTATTAACTGGAAATAAGACCTGTTTTGTCTGTCATATCCAATTGACAAATGTATATGAAATTTGAATGATAACTAAAATTAAGCAGCTTGACTCATATAAATACCTAACAATTAGCTGAAGCCCCTAAAAGATAAATGTTAAAAAAATTGTAGAGAAAATCCAAAAAAAAAATTAATGAAAATATGTTTAATACACAGGTAAACAAATTTTTTAAAATTTATGAGCTGACCACAGAGGTTAAACCTGCTAGAGATTTTTACATCCGTTTACCGTTTTTCCTAAACAAACTTAGTAAAGCTATAATCATTGAGAATTTTAAAAAAAAGTCAAAGAAAAAAAGAAACAAAAACAAAAAAATATTGAAAAAAAATATTTTTATATTTAAAACAGTTAAATTCAAACTCCAAAAAATATTTTTGTATAGACCCGATAATAAATTGGGTGAAATTTAGGTGGAGGTGCCAAATTTATTATCTTAATGTTGATGTAAGAGCTTGATATACTTAGAAATTATATTTCTCATTATTTAAGATACTTACAAAAGATTTTTATGTGAGAAAATTTTTAAATTTTTTCTTTGTATTCTCGAGGTCGAAAATTTGTCAATTTGGTCAAAAAAGGCTATGTTTTTGACGGATCTAATTAGACGAAGGCAGAAAAAATTACGAAAAACGGCAAATATATATAAAACAAGGCCATCATGGAGATGTATATATTTAAATTTTAGTAAACTTTTTTTTCTGGCATTAATATCTATCGGCCTTGGTGGAGATTTGAGCTAAATCCCTCTTTTATTCAACTTTCATACTGGATTTGCCTTATAGTTATCAGGGCGAATTCACGAAAAAATAACTATACATTAGTTTAGTCATTTCAAAACTTTTCCTTAATATATTCGACTCTGCTTTAGTTGATAAAAAGTTAAATTTGCAAACTGCAGCTTTAAGATTTATAGCTAATGTCGTGCGCTCGCACAGGTCATGGGCACGCGCACGTACGGCATCGATTAAAAATAATTAAAATTATTGCAGTTTTGGTTTTGTGTAAGTAAGAATTAATAAAAAAGAGAGATTGGCTAGTCCCAATTTACATTAGTGAAGAAGTTCACTATAATGCTTTCAATCCTAAAATATAATTTGAAAAAAAAAATTTTTTTAATATTTTTTTAATAATGTGTTCTGATCGCATAATTTTTAAACATTAAAGGATTAAAAATGGTTAAATATTAACAGAAGCTATTTTGTAACTAAAAATTATCAAACTTTATGGGTGGGAATATTATATTATTATATAACAATGATTAAAAAATGGCTATGCTACTTCATAATTAAATATAAAATATATACATATTTTAAATAATTAATAATTATCAGCATAAAAATTAAATTAGGCTAGAGTTGATAGTTTTCCTAATAATCATTAAAATTGAGTAATGAAGACTGAAAAAGTTTTCCAAACCAACTCGATTTCAATTGTTTGTTCGATGGGACCAAAGATGTACTCTCTATTGATTAGGAGCCAGCATTAAGGTTATAAGGGGCAGACTGTTTTCTGACCGTTAAATAGCAGTTTAGGCCCGATGCCTGCCTGAATTTAATAACGGTCGCTCTACCCTTTGTTAGAATTTATAATTTCTAGTGCCCAGGTGTAAAGGTTCCAAAGAAGGCTATATTCAGCCTGTGGAACATTACTTTCAACGTCCGAATTCTTAAATCCGACGGCTAATCATGGACGTATAGTCAGCGTCTAAAACTAGTTTTTGCCGGGATATATTGTTTGGGCTTGACCTCGGCGTTCAAATATTCCGCTGGAGGATGGCATATTTTAGCGAACAAACTTTTAATATTACAAAGGGGTTAAATATTGATATTGTTCGGTCGTATTTGATTGATATGAACATATTGCGCATAATATATATTTTAATCCTATTCATCAAATTTTTAATCAAAAATTAATCTATATTTATATTTAAATTTTTGTGTATGATTTTCCAAAACAAAAGTTTAACGAAACGAAAAATTTCATATTTTATCTTTCTTTATACAAAAAATTAATATTTTGAATGCTTATTTTTTTATTTGAAATTTAAAGAGTGAATCGATGTACTTGATACCCTAATTTTAAATACTTTGACCGAATTATAAGATAAAACCGGCATCCTCACTTTAGATCATAATTTAACTTTTTGCGAACATGGATATTTTTGAAAATTTAGTCACTCAAATAAGTTTTGGAAATTAAACACCAAGGCACAGAAATATATTTTATATCAATCATTGCCCACAGAATGTTGAAGTAAATATGGTAAAAATATTCCTACTAAAATTTTAAAATTCTTTCACGGGAAAAAATGTGAAAAGCTTTAATATCGTATAATAATACATAAAAGTTATTTAAATATATTTAACATGAGATTTAATACTTGTTAGCTAAATTATACAAAATTGGCGGAATATAGGCTTTGGAGGTTGGGGGAGGAGGAGGAGTCAAGTCCAAACAATATACAATGGGCGATGAGTTTGGCATTGTGATTTTACGCTAAAGAAATATTCCTCCGGCTAGATAGAGGGTTTAGGGGCTGCGGGGTTTTTAAAATCTTAGGGCACTGCTGCCTCTAAATAGGTCTGTTGGCATTAAGCGCCCTAATATGAAACAGCTCGGTGCCCTTGGCAATGCCTAACTAATTCCTCTTAAGGACTCAGCTGCCCTGTAAAAAATTTTTGAAGTAAAATGTCATGTAATTAATATTTGTTGTTTTTGTTCGGTCATTCAGCGCAAAAAGTTTTTTTCAAATTTATCCAACCAATTAAATTGTTTTATCCTACCGGGCCTAGTGGACCCTGCGAATCTTTAATAGGCTCGTTTAAGCATCAGCATTGGATTTCCTACCTTGCTATACTAGTCTAAGGGTTGAAATTGTTATCTTCAATAGGATATCGAGCTTATTAAATATAATAAGATAAACACCAAATTGCATCAATATTAACCATGCAGAATTTCTTAAACCGTTTCATTACCACATTAATTTATTTATGGCGATTAATAATATTGTTTCCGCATGTTACATAAAGGAATATTAATAAAAAATGCTACGTTAACATATTATTATAACGTTTTAAGGAAGTTTTATTAAGCATTGACCATAATCCTATGTTTGTTGTTGACCCTTTATGCATAAATAGAATTAATAATTTAATGCTGTATTAATATATAATTATAAGCTTGGAAACTTTTGGCACTGCTTACTTCTAATCTAAATCTTGAAGATATCAATATGCTGGCTTTGTTTTTTTTTAATTCTGAATTAGCGGATGTAGAAAATGTTACAATTGCCTTGGTCAACTAACCCATATATAAGGTGCAAGGTTTTAATTGGTTGTACCGATTTAGAATTAATTTGGATGTCATTTTTTTTTCACCAAACTGCCAGAAGTTTAAATATTTTATGAATCGAGTTAAATATTTACAATAAGGTTAAAATAGATTCTTATTAGTGTTTTTGTACTTGAATGAGGGCGGTTAGCTGCTAAATTTCAATATAACTGTGGAAATGCATATTTGTAACTGCCTTGAATTTTTGGTAGCCTGTATGATTATTTTAGCTCACGGTCAAGATTAAATATTCTTTTTATATAATGTGTTCGCCATACAATTGATCTATATTAACTTAACCCTAATCATAATAATGCAACCTAAACCTAACACCAATATGACTCTCATTTAATCTTATATTTACCTTAACTTCTTAGTTAAATGCAATTTGATAAAAAAAACGCATTTTTCAAATTCTCCACCAAAATAGTCAAATAACAATTCTTAAATCCTCTCCTAAAAATATAGATTTAAACTTGCGTAATCAATTAAGGTCGCCGACATGCAATAAAAATAATATTATTGGGCGCGCAACGATGTGGAAGCCTTCTAAAAGTACAGACGAGCTCTAAATTGCCAATGACTTATAAGCAATTAACTGGTTAATATATGTAGCGACTATTAAGTCATTTTACCATTTTCAATAAAATACTTAGAAGCCCCCGCCCGGTATTGGAGATTAGCAAAAGTTTCAATTACCGTCAACCATTTTAGCTTTCCCAATACCATACATAATATATATACATATATCGTAGTAGCTATATTGATAACGGGTCATTTTATTTGAGAGATATGGCCATAATGAAAAAAGTTTTTAAGTCCCCATATTGAAGTATTCTAAGATGTTCTGAAGTAGGCCCCGTATGTGTTGGACCCCTAATTACCTACGAAAACGTAACAGCCCTAGCCCCAGTTTCATTTGAAGTATGTTGGGGGGAACATGCGAGGGGTGGAAAACGACGCATGGCAGTTATGTTATTATTGTTATTATTGTTTAACAAAAGTGGAGCATAGGGTTGGGTTTATTGATTTTTTTTCTTCTTTAGAGTTATTTTATTTGAAAGAAATTTCTTCAAAATTACTATTAGTATTACACAACAATGTTTCTTTTTTTATATTAGAAAAAAGAAATTAAAATGCTTTTCATTAAGTTTTTATTGTCGCATATAAAATGTTCAATGTAAAAAGCAAACTTGTGTAAATTATTTTTTATTTTAAAATTCTTCATTAGTCTCCTTTTTTTTACCTATGAAGAGGAACACAAACTTATTCAAATTTTGATCACTGTCCATTTAAAATATTAAAAAAATATTAGTTAAAAATCAAAAATTGCTACAATATAATAATTATATTAAGTTAATTGCATAAAAAGAAATTTCCGCCCAACCCTTAAAAAACAATAATAAAAAATAATAATAATAATTCAAAAAAAAACATTTTAATCGGTTGACTGAAATGATTGGAATTTATGGGAGAGATAATTGAATTTATAATTTTATTAATAACATTGTTTTGATCCTCATTTTTGAGCCTACCTACTTTTTACGATGCTTAAGGAGAAGATGTATAAAAACCTAATTATAATTCAATTATTAACCTCATAAAAATAAATTATTTAATTCCAGGGTTTTATAAAAAAAATTATTCACCATCGACCCTGTATTGTAGTAGATTGATTAGTGAAAATTTATTGTTTAATATTAATTTTGAAAATGCTTTATTATTAATATAATAAATAATATGGATTGATTAAATCTGCAATCAATTCAAAATTAATGTAATAAGAAATCATGGTATTCAATCAAATTAATAAGCTCAAGTGATGGAATATAATTTAAACGGTTTTGCAAATTGAAAATGATTCCAGTTTAAACATGTCAAATGTATTTCCGTAAAATCATTCATCCGGATATTCCATGAAAAATCAAATAATTTAAACAGCTCAACTTCGGTCACCACCTGACAGATATCCAATTACATATTTAAGAAATTGTCCTAACTTTGCCCTGAAATTCTTATTGGGCTATCCATCTATTTTTTGGATAACTTGGGCTATTTTTTTTGGATAACTTGGGCCATTTTTTGGCACAAAGAAAGTGTTTCAGATTGTTAGGGTCAATTAAAAGACTCAATCAAGCATGATTAATGTTTTTTCAAAGAAAAGTTGGCTGAATATATTCAACAACATTAGATTTATACACACGTGCTCATTTTTCAAATTAAGGAGGCTCCCTCATTCGTAAATTTTCTTATACCCTATAAAAATTGGAATTTTTCTTGCATCCCTCAAATTAACCACAGCCAGTCAACAATATATTTTAGGATTCTGTTTGGCGGACCTATCCAAGTTGAGGTGAGTTTTAAATGGTTGATTTGGGAGCCTACGTTTTGTTGTTGATCGAAACAAAGGACAAAAAGATCAAACTTTACGGTAAATACTAATATCAATTTATGTTTAAGACTGACCCTTTGTAACGGGCCTGTATAAAAAATGAATATCCGGCCGGCTGATTTTTTAAACTTTATTTTGCCTTATTTTATTTATTATTTTCAAAATAGACCAAAAAAGGTTAAATTCATTATCCTGAATAAAGGGTGTTAATTCTATTACAATCTGTATTTTATTAATAATTATAAAACAAAAAATTTATATTGCCCGAGCCAAATTTGTAATTCAATGCCTGGCCAAGTCTAATATTATTTTTTGTGTAAGGAGCATGAAAATTGCTATGCGGCGACATTCATACCATTCTGAGGTCAACAGAGTTAAGTGCCCTCCGCCTATAACATAATATCCATTAAATGACGCCGCACTCCAGAATATTACAATATGCAGGACCTACAACCCTAGAAAGCCGAGGGCCCATTCACCAACTAAACAATGCCACCCTTGCACTACATCTATTAAAAGAGACAGTATATACCCGTCAGGGCGTAGCTTCTTGCCCTACATAGAGATGGCATACCCGTTAGGACATAGTTAGCGCCTAAATTCCACGTCGGGCCGTATATTTTACGGCTTGGTGTGTGCATAAAGCTAAAAATAAGTTAGGAAAACAGACAAGACGAAAAGCTGAGAGGTTGCTTAAAGTGACCAGAGACAAATACCGTGTATTTGACGTGTTTTCACTTTAATATGTAAGAATACATGGTGACGGGTCATTTTTTTTTGTTTAAAGTAAAGCTCGGCTCATGTCACAACCAACTATAATCCTTCAGCTTTCAAACCTGTCAGTACCGTTATTTATAAAATCCGATTAAAGCCATGTGAAAAAATTGCAGGAATTTTGACAATTTTAAAGATGGCCTGTTAAAGTATATATTATAGAACTTCAAATCATTAGTTTAATCCATTTTTTCTTGTTTAAAATTAATTTGAATTTAGAAAAAAATTAAATTATTATCTCTCATTGCCAAGGCCATTCAAAAAACTAATCTTTTACACCAATTTTTGCACTCACTCACAAAGAATGGGCTAGAAATACAAAAAAAAATATTAATATACCTTCGTCCTAAGTGTGAATTGTTACCAAATTTCACACGCATATTTGTCGTTGTTAATTTTGGTAATTTTGTGACAGTTAAACGCACGACGACACATACCGCACTCAGGTATTATCTTTTTGAATAATTGCCGATTTACTGCAGCAATTATTTCACAAAATTTTTTTTTTTTATCATAAGAATAATAATATATTATTTTTATATATTTGTTCATCCTTCTTTATATCCCATTTTCTTTGCGGTCTCATTTGGTTAAAGGACCTTGCGACATTCAAATTCAAGGTTGTAGAGCCTTTCTTATGGTAACGTGATCTCTCGCCATTTATAATCAAGCAAGGTTTTGCGTTTTCCATATTTTTTAATTATGCGGTAGATCGTTTGTAATACGCATTACAAAAAGTGGCCGATCCTAAATATTAGCACTTTTCAATAATTAAAGTTAGGAGTCAGATATTCTGAATTTAATTTACCGTTAAAAAAAATTGAAAATGCAAATTGATGTAACAGCTTTAAAATAATAATTAAAAAAAAACTAAGTAAAGAATTTTTATAAAAAAAAGGCATTGAATTAATTTAATATTGTGGTTTATACAAATTTCAAGAAAAATTAATATTTTATATATAAAAAGACGGCTAAAAAATGAGAAATGTCTATCGGTCGTAAGATAAGCCCAACAAAAAATTTTTAAATTAAAAATTTTTTCTATAAATTTTGATTTCTTAAAGTTTTTTACCTACCTTAAGGTTAATCAAATATGCGTTCGATTTTTTTTCTTCATTTTTCTCTGGCCGCAACCATTCTTCAGAGTAGTTGCCAATATATTCATGAAAAAAATAATCAAAAGAAATTACATTTATCTTATGTTAAAACTTCAAATTATAAGATTTACTATTTAGCAGGGATGGGCAAGTAATGATTACTTGTAATTAAATTACAATTACTAATTACTTTCATAGTATTTAGTAATTAGTAATCAATTACATTTTTTATAAAGTAATTGTAATGGTAATTAATTACATTTTTTAGTAAAGTAGTTGTAATGATAATGATTACTTTTTCAAAGTAATCATTATTGATATCAGAAGCAACAAAAATGAAAATAATTGACATATCTTCAAGTCAAAATGTTTCTAAAAATCAAAGTTTATACAGGTTTAAAAATTTACCTAAATCAAAATCAACAAATGATCTCTACGATGAAGCAGAATTAGAGGTTCTAAAATATTTAAATGATAATAGTGAAAAGCTACCAATGTTAGAAAATTACCCAACAATTAAAAAGATTTTTTTTAAGTATAACACGATATTAGGCTCATCAGCCTCAGTCGAAAGATTATTCAGTCTTTTTATTAAATAGATTTAATAGAAACAGATTGTCCAATGAGTTGTTTGAGAAATTAATTGTTTTAAAAAGTAAATATAAATACGAAACCGGCTAAAGGATTTAGTAACTAATCAAACTTTCTTCCACTAACTCAAATATATTTTTAATTATATAATTTAGCATTTATATCCAAAGTAAATGAATCTTTTTACATATTGTCTATATAATAAGTGTGTTTTTATTTTTGTGTATTATTATTTTCGTGTTTTCTAATTTTATATATAAAAATTTTTGAAAAAGTAATTGTACTTGTAATTAGTAATTAATTACTTGAAAATTTATGTAATTGTAATTGATTGTAATTAAGTACTTTTTTAAAAACAGTAATGGTAATTAGTAATTAATTACATTTTTTTCTAAAGTAGTTGTAATGATAATGATTACTTTTAAAAAGTAATTGTGCCCATCCCTGCTATTTAGTTAGATGCATTGGCGTACCTGGGTGGGAGGGGGGGGGGGGTGAACATGGTGCGCACCTAAATAATCATTCTTGTGTAACTTTTAAAAATGCAATAAAAATTAGGCTTATATGGCAAAAGAGCCCACCTTATTGTTTTCCTAGAATATTTACCACGTCTACTTTATTCCTCACCCCTTAGAATTCCTAAGTACGCTTTTTATTAAATATTTTAAAATTAGATATTGGTTATGTACCTACCCAACGTATTTACCGCCATTTAAATAAATAACTCTCTTTACCACCAGAATAAAAATATAATGACTTTGTTATACCGGACTTTTTTAAAATAGTATAAATTAATTGTTAAAAACTACGTTTTAAGCCATTTGAGCTTTAATTTAATACAATAATAAATGAGGTTGCGTATCATCCAAAGATATATATTTACCACGTTCTGTTGAAATTTCTTATTATTGGACAAAACCTTTTCTTATGACCATACGCCGCCACTTTAATTAACTGTATAGATATAGAACCTTTGCCTTTTCCTATTTTCACTTCTGGAATGAGAACACGCGCAAAGACTGTAATTTTAATTGATTTTTTGTGGTTACAGTGTGACCCTGGCAAGCGCTTTTTTTATTTTGCTTATATATCCTTCATCCGTATAAATTTAATTGGCAACCTATAAAATGTTGGGTGTAATCGAGCTTTTAACTTTTTGGATTAATTTGTACCGTTACGAAATTTGATTGGTGCTTATCGAATCGTGGTTGACAAGTGTAAATTTTTCGCCATTTTGGAACTTTGAAAAAATTGTTTGTAGCATAGAACTTTGTATACAGCCCCTCCTCCCTTGTTTACCTAACTATTTTTATTTGGGTTTGAGGTTTCTCCCATATCTTTTCCCATACAGGGTCCCCATACGTTTAGGGCTTTGACTCATAGCACAGGTCAATAATTTTTTGAGAGTTATGAGTTGACTAAAGAGATCAAACCTGCTACCTTAGGGAATATCAAATCCGTTTCCCGTTTTTCATAATAAAACTTAGTTAGTCAGTTATAAACATTGAAAATTTTAGAAAAAAAGGTCAAAAAACCAAAAAAGATTCAAATAAATAGAGATTTTATTTTTGCATATTCACAATATTTAATAAATTCTAACTTCAAATAATATTTTTATTAAATTCCGATAATATAACGTGTCGTATTTAAGTTTGGACACGAAATATTTTGTATTATAGAAATGCCGATGTAAAAGTTTTATATATTAATAAAATTTATTTTTCAAAATTTGTGATTAAAAATATAAGTTATGAATTTTCATATGCAAAAAAGATTTTTAAATTTTTTTTTTAGGGTATATTTAGATCTGTCAATTTGGTCAAAAAAGGCCATTTTTCGTTATAGACGGATCCAAAAAGCCAAAGACGGAAGAAACTAAGAAAAACGAAAAATATATGAGATTAGGCCATCATGGGGATGCATTCTTTTATGTTTTCATAAAATTCACGTTTCTGACATTGATATATGTTGACCTGTGAGTAAGATTTGCTCGCACGCCGGCAACCTATGTTTTTTGCCTAGGCTCTTACTTTAGGCGCATCGTTAAGGGCCTACTGCCTTCATAGGCCACTCATTAGCTTCAACTTGGTTGCACATGTGCAAGCAAAATAAACGCTCATGCACTGATTCGAACCCCAAACCTCCTGCGTTTTAGACAGGAATGTTTGCCACTGAGCTATTTAAACCGATTTTACCCGGTTAAACATATATTTTGATTACTTATATATGTGCGCATTTAATGTTAAGTTATTAACATTGAATTTTTATTTTTTAACATTTTAGATTTTTGTTCAAAATCATTCTAACAGCACAAAAAATACGTTACTAATTTTTTTGTTGAAAAATAAAATTATATATTTTTGGTAATTTTCGTTTTGACAATGATTATCAACTTAACTACATAAAAAGTTATACCAATCTTTTTCAATTTATTTGTTAAAGTCAGTATGTGAAATTTTTATTTTTAAGGTCTTAGGCCTGGCTACCTAAGTTTTATACAGAAGCTAAATATTCCATCTATCCTTTTTGGTTTCTCACTAAGCCATTGTCAATGCTTAAAAATTAAGCGATTGTGTGTTTCCACCTAAATAACTTTTTGACATATTAAAAAGTTGTAATAGTTGCGGAAAAGGCTTTACTTTTGTCTATTCGTTACAAGAAATTTTTAATATTTGGTTCAATTATAAGGTGAAAACCAATTTTCAAGCGAATCTAAAATTTCTTTTTTTAGTTTGGTTTATCATTAAATTTTGATAAAAACAATTTTTATATGGACTTCTTCAATTGTAACATAACACAGGTCAGCGTTGAGAGTTACGAGCTTTTTCAGAGGTCAGACCTGCTATCTTAATGATTATTAAATTTGTTTACAGTTTATTATTCAAACTGTAAGCCAGCTAAATTTTTGAATTTAAGTTAAAAAAAACGATATAATTTAAATATTGAAAAAAATTATTTTTATTTATCAAACAGTTAAACTGTTAAAATTAAACCTTCAAGAATATTTTTACTATAAAACTGATATCGTCTCCTATTTAATTGAGTGCCAAAAATTCTGTACAACTTAAATGTGATGTAAAAGTTTGATATTTGAGAGTTATGAGTTAACAACAGAGATCAAACCTGCCATCTTAGGGAATATCAAATCCGTTTACCGTTTTTCCTAATCAAACTTATTTAGTCAATTATAAACATTAAAAATTTTAGAATAAAAGGTCAAAAAACCAAAAAAGATTTAAGAACAAAAATAAATTAAAATTTTATTTTTGCATATTCAAAATAGTTAAACTGTTAAATTCAAACTTCAAATAATATTCATTAAAAACCGATAAAATATCATGTCTCATTTAAGTTTGGACGCGAAATATTTTGTATTTTCTAAATGCCGATGTAAGAGCTTGATATATTAATAAAATTTATATTTCATTATTTGTGATTAAAAATATATACAAGGGATTTTTATATGCAAAAAAAGATTTTTAAATTTTTATTTATAGGGTATAGATCTGTCAATTTGGTCCAAAAAAGCGATTTTTCGTTATAGACTGATCTAAGGAGCCACAGACGGAAGAAATTTTAATAAAGAGAAAAATATATATATGAGATTAGGCCATCATGATGCAATCTTTTATGTTTTTATAAAATTCACGTTTCTGACATTGATATTTGTTGACCTGTTTATTGGAGATAAAAAATATAAGTTTTATGTGACTTTAATAAGTTAAAATTTTTGTTTGATCTTTACGCTCATGGTATTATCGAGGTCGCAAAATCGGTCATTATAGTCATTTTTTCCATACCTAAGAAAATAGCCTAATATGACCATCATGTGGATATTTTTCCTCGTTGGCATAATTTTCTTTTTAAATTTTTTGATTTTTGTTTACCTGTGTAATTTGGTGGACAACTTTTATGAGAAGTTTATTACACCTATGCATAATTATAACAACATTGAAAATGATAAACAAAAAAAATGTTTATAAAATTGTTCGCCATTTAGTTTTTGATTTTAAATATGCAAACTTTTTTAATAGTGTCAGTTTTTGACGGTTGATGGCTCAGTTAAATTTTAAAAGGTAGCATTGCGTAGAAAGTATTTTGCTGTTTTTTTGAATATTAAGGTCTCATTCATCTGTTTCTCCTTGATATGACTACCTCTTTATTTAGGTTTATTCTTAGGCCATAATCCATTGATTTCATTGCTCTAATCCAGGATATTTGTCCATGAGCAGTATGCTACCTGCATAGAGCAGGTGCTTAATTGCGAGCTGTTTAATCATGATGATATCTATTTCTGTGTTAAGTAATTATTAAGGGCTGATCCTGGGGCACTTTTTTGTTGATTTTAAAGCCAACGGAGGTTCCGAAGCTTGTTCTTTTGTGTGTAACGTTGATATGATACATTCTTTGAGTTAGCCTAAAATAGATATCAAATACCTTGTTTTGTTTTGAATCTCATCCTACGATTTTCTTGGGGCTTCGTCAAATGTTTTTGAGATCGATGAATAGTGCGTTTAAGTTCTTTGTCGTGTCCCTCTCAGCCTTCTTTATATCGCATGAACAGCTTAATCATAGAATTACCTGATCAGAATCTTAATTAAACTTTTTAAAATTTGTTTTATATAAAAAACTCAACTTGCCCCTTTAAACATGACTAAACAAAGCCGCAATGCACAAACCTTATTGCTGAGTTTTAAAATTTTCAGTGAAGTCTTTCTGTAAAAGACTGTGCTTGACTGTATCTTTAATTTTTTCTTATCAACATGCCTGGATTTAGACAATTTCCTAGAAAAAACTCGCGTCCCGTGTATATAAATTTGATCGGAATAAGGCGAATTTTTATCCAACGAGGCGGTGCCTCAGTATGTTTAAATTGGGCCACGTCTTATGTATATTAAGAAATTTATAAATAATTATGAAATTTTTTTTCCTGCTCAAATTCGTTTACAAAAAAGTTTTCCATCTTACACAAAAACATCAAACATACATTTAAAAAATTTAAATAATGAAAAAATATTAAATTTAAAATCATGATAAAACTTAAATAACATGCCCTTAAATAAATTTTCAAAATTTATAAGAATCTTTAAAGTTTTATTTTGAACTTATTTTAGGTTTAGGCACTATTTTAGGTTAAAAGCCAAAATCTAATTTTTTGTTTTTCTTCACTTACTCAAATTCTGAACTCTGACAAGCTCGCTTCATTAAATATTCGGGTTGTAACAAGGTTAAGGGCTTTGAAATATTAATATTTGTGCCCTTTTAATGTTTTATAGCTAATTGAAGCATTCAAGCATGCATGATAAATTGAAGAATGCATCTAACAAATAAGATCTAACTAAATTGATATAGCAAAAATAGATGTTTGGGAAACGGAGGCATTCTGTCTGAAACACAACAATGTTAGTTTATCCATTTTCCCCTCACCCACCCATTTGTTAATATTAAACCTGTTTTTTATCAATGTCCAGCCATCTAGCTAAAACGCCCACTTTTTGCATTATAAAAGTATATGTTTGGTATGAAATGAAAAAATGGCGTGTGACTTCGTGAAACAGTTGTCGAAATGCCGTATTTTATTATAATAATACATTCCAAGAATTACCACGAACGGAAAACATTTTGTTTTTGTATTTGTTTGCTTTGGGTACCTTAGCTTTAATATTCGAATCAAACTTTGTACGCTTACATTAACGTAAACCTTGCTAAATTTTGATGATAATCCGATTTTTTGTCCAAAGCTTTCTTTTATAAGCACCTCAAATAAATGGCTCAATCTCTAAATCATCCTTTTTTCCTAACTGAAAGTTTAGAGTGAACCCCCTGCTGGACTATCTTGACTAATTTACATTTGGCCCCGTGTCCTAAAAGTTTCCTAAATGCTCTAATATATGAGGGCGTTGTGGAGTTGTGCTTTCGCATTCATATTACATATTATTTATTATTCTATTATTACTTAGGCATGTTTCTTCCTTTCTTTTTTTAATTTATTTTAATTTAGAGATATCGTACTAAATTCTCTTAACGTAGATTGAGATTTAATAGTAAGGTTGTTTGTTATCTAAAAGATTTACATTGGAAAAGAAAATTTTATTTTGGTTTTTTGCGCGCAACCAACTTGTAAGTCACTACAGTATCGTTGCCTAAGAATGTCCAAATGCATCCTTCCTTCCTCGCTCGACCTCTTTTTCCCACATTTTCTTGGAATGTCCAGATGGGGTGACCACATTATTGTCATTTTCATGAATATAAATTAGTTGCAGCTTTCAGTTTTATTAGCATATTTTCCTATTCTCTCCTTATCTTGTCGTAGTTAATATCCACCATGACGCCCATTTCTTTTTTTAATTATTTAAATTTTTTTCGTGTTATTATTCGTTTTCACCCTTATGTTTTATAAGTATAGGTCATTGCAAAAAAGATAAAGCTTTTGCAGTAATTCATATTTTCTGAACTCTGAGTGGGTGAGCTTACTCGTTTTGAGGATACAAAACACCAATTTGTGAGCTAGAATTTAAACATACCGGCCTGGTCTGCCCGATTTTACAACAGCGGCTGGAAAAAAATTTTGTTTAAAATATTTAAAAAAATACAGTGTAGAAGTAATAACCTTTATGATGTGATGGTAAATTTATCATTGTTTTTAATATTAGTTTAAAAAATAATAGGAAAAATGAGATTTAAAAACCGGCCCAGCCCAATTCGGCCCGTTCGGAGCCGATACTCGGACGTGCGAGCTCTTGGGTTCCGACTAAGCTTAATTGCATGAGATCTCTTTTGTTTTTTTTCGAGGTTATAAAGAGTGATATTTTGGGGGGATTGCAGTTAAAAACGTATGGACTCATATTGAGCGAATAAAAGCATTTTTGGGCTGTGGCGTGTTATAAAAAAATTTGTATAAATATTGAACATTACCTATAAAATAACCCGTATAAGTTCAGTTGTGAAGAATATGTTTGCAAAGAGTAGGAGTTCTGTAACCTTTTAATCTTATATGACTTCGAATATTGTGATAAAAAGTAAAAGACCAAGAACAAATCCTTCGTGACATTTGAAGACTTTTTAGGTTCCCAAAGCTGGTTTTGATGTCGTTGTTATGATACGTGCCTTGGATGAGTCTTATGTAGGTGTACGGTGCCTTTTTTTGTCTTAATACTCAACATACGACACTTTTGGGGCCTTTGTCAATGCCTTTTTGAGATCGGATTGATTTTTTATCGTGCATCTTTCAGCCATCAGCCTAAGCGCCTGGATGGCCTCAAATGTTAAATAATTTGTTTAAAAATAAATTGACCTTTTTGATATTTATTATATCACTCAATTGAGTCTCAATATATTTTTTTCTGGTAGTTTGAAACAAGACCACGTGTTTTTTGCCGTACCCTTTGTTTTTGGAAATTGTAATATAGCTGTTTTTAATCTGTTGGTATATTTTGCTGATATAGAATAATGCTGAAAAAAAATTAAACATTTTTGCACCTTTTCTCTTTATTCACGAATGCTAGGGTGAGAAGTAAAACGAAACTACAGTGCGGTCCGTACGTACCCCGATTTACCTTTATAACTTCGAGAGTTGTAAAGCTATAGACTTTACTATTATATTTTTTTGAAGAAGATTATAATTTAATATGAATTATTAATGTATAATGTGAATTTTATATATCAAATAGTAGAAAAAAATGATTTTTTATTTTTTTTATACAGGTCAACAAATATCATTGTCAGAAAAAATAAATTTAAAACATAAAAGCAT